>JAMPIV010013542.1:322500-366705 GCA_024509875.1 Oreohelix idahoensis
GGCATCACGCATATATATATAAAGTATGCTGCCTTACCCTGACAACCAATGACGTATTAAATTTCTTATCACTGAGATACAATTTTTAAAAATAACCCAGTTGCATTTCAAGCAGTTTCACTTACTGAATTTGTCTCTTCAGCGAAAACAAAATGTCAAATTGAATCACTGTTATTGATCAGCTTCAACAAACATGCGTATTCAGTTTACAATCGGTTATATGTGTTAAGAAGAACCAGTGATATAGAATGTCTGGAAAGAAATGGTATAATCTGTGAACGTATATATTAGAAACCTCAGGTTCTGAAGGACTGTGACTTGCTAAATCTTCGGTCATCTCTATATTATGTTTTATCTTGTGTATCTGCCCTTGGTTCTGCCTGCAAGCGTGAAGGTCTATCTATCTATCTATCTATCTATCTATCTATCTATCTATCTATCTATCTATCTATCTATCTATCTATCTATCTATCTATCTATCTATCTATCTATCTATCGATCTATCTATGTCTGTCTTTCTTCTTCTTCTTCTTCTTCTTCTTTGATCCTTAGCCGCCGACCGTCAAAGCAGTCAGTGAACATTACGCCTGGTGGCGTCTTGTAGGGCAACAACAAATTGATTCCACTTTGCTCGGTCGGCGGCCATCCTTCGTACAGTGCCCCAACTCTGGTTCATTCTTTGCATCTCAGCCTCCACAGTCCTCCGCCAAGTTCTTTTTGGTCGGCCTCTCTTTCGTTTTCCTTCAGGGGTCCATAGCAAAGCTGTTCTTGTGATGGCATCGGGGTCTCTTCTGAGGACATGGCCAACCCAGCTCCAGCGTCTGCCAGCTATGATGGTGTGCATGTTCTCTTGCTTGCTCCGAGTAAGCAGATCTTGGTTGGTGATGGTATTCGGCCAAAAGATTCGGAGAATTTTACTTAGGCATGTTGTGTGAAAAGAGGACAATTTCGACATTTCCTTCTCTGTAACTCTCCAGCTCTCCGCGCCATAGAGAAGCACAGAAAGCACACAGCTCTGATATAATCCTAATTTTGTGCTTGTGCTGTACTGAGAGGACTTCTAGATGTTTAGACTAAAAAGGGCTGTTCTTGCTTTATTCATTCTGTTGTTGATGTCTCTGCTTGCTCCGCCGTCTGGTGTTACTATGCATCCTAGGTATGTGAAGGCATCTGTCTGTTCCAGCTGTTGATTCCTTACTGAAATGGGCTCAGGGTTGCTCACATTGAGCGTCATGACTTCTGTCTTCTTTAGGTTGATGTTCAAGCCCACCTGCTGGCTATACTTATTAAGTCTATCCGTTTTTTCCTGGATGTGTTGATGTGAATGTGCTAGCAGTGCAATGTCATCTGCATATTCCAGATCTTCCAATGTAGAAAATGTAGTTGTTACGCTAGTTTAATTGGCATTGTCTGCTAGAGGTTAGCAGCATTCGATTTTAGGGGTTACAACGTTTAATGTAATGTAAAAATATTATTAGCCTATTGAACGCTGTGACGTTTCAGCGTTGGTAGTCACGCACCGTGATCAAGAGACGGGACCTTTTTTTGAATGACCGTCGAACTGAGAAGACGTGTCCTTGTAGTCTTATAGTGTCGGGCATGGAGTGCCACACAGTTATATTGTATTTTATTATGGACATGGGTCAGTCCACTGTTATGATGAAGAAAGATGAATGTTACAGGTTAGTAATTGACTAAACCTAGTCGAGATGAATTAACAGTCCGTTTAGTTATATTAGTGCCAGACGCATAATCTCACTGTCGGTCGTTGGGATCACCAACCACGCGTGCATATAGTTATGTCGTTCTGCCTACAGTAATTCAGATTTACGGGACAAAGGACTGATATGCAAAGATAGCTAATTCAATATAGGATTCTAAATTATATATGTGATGTATTCATGATCAACGTATGATGTCTGAAAATGTGTAATAAATTGTTTGGACTCAAAAGGGACTTATCACATTCATTGAGGTTGACTAGTTCCAACAGTTGTGATAGTCACAAGATTATACACCCATCTTCGCGTAATACACCATCAAGCACGATACAGAAATAAAATGAATGAATTGATTCACTGGCCAATGGAAGCGGAAGCTTCCTTCGTTCAATGAAAATCTTCAACGGTCACACATTTTAAACAGAGGAGGTTTTGCAACAGTGGTGACATTATATATATATATATATAAGAAGAGAAGAAACACAACAACCCCAACCTCCTCGCAACAGTGGTTGGCCATTGTTTGGGGACGAAAGAACACAAAAAAAACGGAAAATTTTTTTTCATTGAACTCCGAAGGAATTGTTTACTTTCAATGAACAATCACGTGATATGCTAAAACGTGACCTATGATGCAGATGCATAGTTACACAAAGCTGACGTCATACTATTGTGCGTACATGCCAGCAGATCAAACGACAACCTTCAACGCATTCCAAGTTTGATCAAAGATTACATGATCAAGAAGACCAGACGATGGAATACTGTTATCAGCCAACGAGGAGCAAACAGTACTAGGCATTAATCTAGTCCGTTGATGAACTTGACATCGCCGGAGCATTTTTAAAGATAAGTCTAGTTTTATGACTGTTGTCATTCAGATAAACACAATACTGAGTCCATTTCGTCTGTGCAGGCATGTCTATTCTATTTTTCATATATCTATGTTATCTCTGTTTTTCACCGTTTGTTGTTGTTCCTTATTCGTGGGAATGGATAGGGCGGCGGATGGAAATCAATGCTATGGCTCCCTGGATGCCCGAACTGATTTTAATTGGTCCTTAAGGCCGTTAGTGAGGTGCATTGTAACGAAGAACCCATCGATGGCTTTCCGATTATGTTTGTTCGTTCGTATTTGCAATTAAGTCACCTTGCATGTTAGGTGTCTAGTTAGTAAGAGCTGATGTATTCTAGTGTATTTAGTTCTAATTTTTATTCATTTCTGTAGTTATGTTTGTAATCTATCGTGTTTTTCTGATCTGACTATCATTTCGTTTATATATTTGTATAACCGTTAATGAGTCCATGTATACGTCACTAATTTTTGTGTACGCAGGTTAATTTTCTATTCAGTTCACTCTTTGATCTCTCACTTCCGGTTTATTCTACTTAGTTATAAATGCATTTTTATTGTGAAAATGTCTTTGTCGTATGATAATACTGTTCTGTAATCCTTGGTTAACAAATTGTGTTGTTTGTATTCATCTCATCCATTTATAATATAATATTAATACTATAATTTATTCATTAATAAGAGTGTAGATGAATATGATTAAATTTTTTATGAATTTTAATGAAGAATTAGGGACTTTGCACCAATTTGCAGTGGTGGTCCAAGAAATGGGCAATGCACTTTATAGCTCATGATTATGGCATAATATACAATGATTAATTATTATAAATTTATAACATATTAAGACATATTAAATGTTAATTAGTACACTTTCTCAGTGCTACAGTGTGAACTTAGTAACTATTAAAGATTAAATAACCTAATTATTTAGGGATAATACCCATAATTATTGAATACTAATATTAAGTGCATGATATAATTTCAGCATCTTAGATAAATAAATATCATAACTATTTATGATAGATATTAGTGGGTCCATATAATATTTTTACAAAATATTATAGATTTGTGGAACTTATAAATAACAGTACAAGAATATTGCAATTTCTTGTATTGATTATTCATACGTTGAGTAATTACAAATATATACATAGATTCTATTGGTGATTACTAGACATTAGGGATTGAATACTTAAATAAATTAACGTAAAGAATGCTTACCTTGGATCATTTCATTAAAATTGGAAAAGATTGTAATAAAAAGGGAGATGCACTCCTGGAATTTGCGGAACAACAACTTGCAAAATATAAGGCAGAGATGGAAGAACTTGAAAGAAAAGAGGCGGAAAAGAAAGCTATTGCTAAGGCAGAGAAAGAAGAATTAAGACAAGAGGAAGAAAGAAAGGTGGCAAGAGATGAAATCCTACGGATTGAAGAAGAGAATAAATTGAAACGACAGGAAATCATACTGCAGCAAGAAATGGAATTGCAACGGCTTAAATTGGAAACAGCAAAACTTCAGTCGCAAGGTGCTGCAGCAAGCCAAAATGATAATGCTCAATCTGGATCTTCATCCAACCGACTTAAGGGCAATTATTACTTTAAGCTACCGCCGTTCAAGTTACACGTTGACGATTTGTCATCATGGCTATCGTGCTTTGAGGATATATGCAAGGTCAATAACCTTGACAAAACTGCATGGGCACTTAAACTCAAGGAATTTCTGGATGGCGAACCTGCAAGTGCAGCACAAAATATTGATCCGACATTAGCCACAGACTATGAGGCCATTAAGACTTTGTTATTGCGTCGGTTCCACTTGAACGAAGAGGCATGTAGATTACGTTTCAAAAGTTTGTTGCCAGATAATAATAAAGACTTTACAGGTTTTATTGCTAACATACGCAATACTTTTAACAGATGGGTTGAACTGGCAGGTGTCAACAAATCTTACGACAAGTTAGTTGATTTGTTATTAAGGGATAAAGTGTTATCTTCTGTCAGCCCACCGTTCTTTGCCTATCTGCAAGAACGTAAACCAGATACTATTGATGAGTTAGAAAAAATTTCATTAAATTACTGCACTGCGCATCCGAATGCGAACATTTCTAGCTCATTGATAAGAGAACCTCTTCCTGTAGCCTCCAATATGGCTTATCACAGTAATAACAAACCAAGAACACACAGTGTAGACAGAAGTAGGTTCAAAGGAAACTATGACATTGATTTTCATAAGGGACGTAATAGTTTTAACAATGACTTTAATAGAGGAAGACCACAAAATAGAAATTATTCACCTCAGTCCAGATACAACAATAATCCACGTAACTCAAGTTATAATAGGTCATATAACTATAATAGTGGTAACAATTGGAACAACAACAATAATTATAGCTCGAGACATCGAGATAACAGTTACAATAGGGGACAACGGGATAATTCAAATGATTATTCTCGTCATCGTTCTGATTCTCGTAGATCGACAAATTATAATCATAATACAGGGGCAGCCATTACTAATGCTACAACCCCTGGGGTTCAGAGTTCACCTACTAATAACAGAATACAGTCTTCGTCTACATGTTATGCAATGAATTATAATGTGGCAAATAGTTGCCCAGAATGTAATCTTATATTTCAGAAGGCAAAAGAGACGGTTCTGAACTGTGGACACATTCTCCCAGAAGTCAGTCTGGCAGTCAATGACGGAACAGGCTCGCTGATCTTCAACAGAGGAAAAGTTAATGGATCCATCGTCTCAGTTTTAAGAGATTCTGGATCGACAACGATCGGAATCCGTCAGTCACTTGTTCATCCTAATTGTGCAACTGGAGAACATGTCAGGTGCATGACTTTTGGAGGAACAATAGAATGTTATCCAACTGCTATTATACATATTAATACACCTTTTTCACAGGCAACGTTAAAGCATGCATGTTAAGGAACCCAATTGCCGACCTTATGGTGGGATGCATACATGGAAGTAAGGATTGCACACCAGAAGAGATTATTGAATGGGAAAAAAAATAATCTATGCATCGAAAATGCAGTGATAACCAGAGCACAGACAAAACAATTAGAGACTATGGACACTGAAAAAAGGGAAACAGACAATCATGAAAATATTGAGGTTCATTCTTCGATTGACCGAGCATCCTTTGCTGCAAAACAGAAGGAAGACAGATCATGAAAAAAAATTTTTGCACTGGTCAACAAAGTTGACAATCTTGCTATGAACAATAATAATAATCATTGGTTTATAATTAAAAATGACATATTATTAAGATGTTTTATGGATAAAACTCAAGTAAGACAACAGGTCATGGTACCTTTTGCTTTTAGACGGTACATACTTCAACACGCACATGATTCTAAGTGCGCAGGTCACATGGGATATACTCGGACACGTTCTCGAGTATTATCTTCTTTTTTTTGGCCGGGAGTATCACGAGATATTTCACAGTACGTACGCTCCTGTACGATATGCCAGGAAGTGAAAACGAGAGCTTTCACACGGCTATTCAGGCTTGTGACATATCTGTGAGACCCTTTGACAAGATAGCCATTGATATTATTGGCCCACTTTTACCATCAGCCAGAGGACATAGATTTGTTCTCACTTGCATCGATTTATGCACACGATGGCCAGAATCCATCCCATTGAAAACCACCACCACCACAGATGTAGCTGATGCACTACACCTGATCTTTTCTAGAGTAGGTTTTCCTAGGAAGCTTTTATCAGATCATGGATCTCAATTTATATCTGAGACTATGACAGAAGTAATGAAGACTTGGAATATAGATAGAAATCTCAGCAGCATTTATCACCCAATGAGTAATGGTGCAGTAGAAAGACTTAACCGCACACTCAAACAAATGTTACATAAAGTTACAGTTTAACCATCCACAGGACTGGGACAGAGTACTCCCAGCCGTGTTATTCGCTTATCGAGAGGTGCCACATGAACAAACTGGCTTCTCTCCATTTCAATTAGTCTTTGGCGCTCCACCAAGAGGTCCTATGGGACTAATAAAAGACTTATTGATTGACTCCGAGATGACTCAGGATACCCAGTCATCCTATGAGTATGTAATTAATCTCCGGAATAACATTATTGATGCCTGCAAAACGGCAACAGCTTCATCTGAGGCTGCTAAAGCGAAAGCTAGAACTTTCCAAAACAGTAGTAGACGATTACGTCAATTATTTCCAGGAGATCAAGCTTATGTGTTATTGCCACATAACGATAATAAACTACTCATCTCGTGGAATGGTCCATACCAGGTTATCAATAAGATTTCTGATGTTGATTATGTCCTGGACATTAAGGGACATCACAAAATATTTCACATAAATATGCTCAAACAATTTCATACTCGTCCTGAACATCTACAAGCTATTTTTCATGAACTAGATGACACTTTCGTACCTACATGTCACTATTCTAATTTGTCTGTTATCCAGGAAGAAGAATCTTCTTTTCCTGAGGTACAGTTGGCATTACCTGTACCTGTAGTACAACCTACTGAATCTTGGCGGGACGTAACCATCTCTTCGTCGGTTACACCGCAACAGCATCAACAGATTGCTGAACTTCTACAATCTTATCCAGATGTGTGACCGACGTTCCAGGTCGCACATCAGTCATTAGTCATGACATCACTCTTAACGATGATACTCCAATTCGGGTACATCCATATTCTGTTCCTCTACACTTTCTTACTAAAACTACTAAGGAACTTGAACAGATGTTATCTTTAGGAATTATTGAAACTAGTAATTCCCCATTTTCTTCTCCATTAGTTATTGTCCGAAAGAAGGACAATAACATTAGACTATGCGTCGACTATAGAAAATTAAATGCACAAACTATAGTTGATAGCGAACCACATCCACTTCTCGACGACTTACTGCCACGTCTATCTACCGCAACTATATTCACTAAGATAGACTTAACTAAAGGTTATTTGCAGATACCACTAACCGAAAAAGCTAAATACTATACAGCGTTTTCTACTCCGCAAGGTCTATACCAGTGGAATGTTATGCCTTTTGGGCTTGTTAACGCTCCAGCTACCTTTGTTCGCATGATGCGACAGATTTTTTCAGGTAGACTAGACATCATTACATACATAGACGACATATGCTTATTTAGTTCATCATTTGGGGAACATTTTTCGGGTCTTAAATACGTTTTGGACACATTAAGAATGAATAATTTAACTGCTAAACCCACAAAATTACAAGTAGCGTTTCATGAAATAACTTTTTTGGGACACATCATTGGAGCAGGATATATCCAAACACTACCTAGTACGGTTTCTAAAATTTTAAACGTTTCCGTTCCTCAAACGAAGAAACAGGTTAGAAGCTTGTTAGGTCTAGTCCAATATTACAGCAGATTCGTACCTAACTTGTCATCTATCACGGCTGTTTTATCATCTTTATTAAAAAGGACACGCCAGTGAAGGTGACATGGACTGGTGAGTGTAATAAAGTATTCCTTAATATTATTGATATTTTTTTCACACCCACCAATTTTGAGACTACCTGATGCTTCCAAAAAGTTTATTCTCCGCACAGATGCGAGTAATTACGGAATTGGCGCATGTTTGCTCCAATATCATGACGACATCCTCCATCCATCCTTGTATGTCTCACGGAAACTGAAACCGCCAGAGGTGAAATACTCCACTGTCGACCGCGAATTGTTGGCAGTTGTATGGGCGATAACAAAATTGGAGAAATTTCTGCTGGGAGCTCCATTCGTGGTCCAGACAGATCAGAAAGCCGCAGCATCACTACGACGGGCGAATCATAAAAGTCCAAAGCTCACAAGATTCGCTATTCTCCTTCAGCCTTTTGATTTCTCCATCGAGTACATTACAGGATCAGAGAACGTCTTGGCAGATACTCTCTCTAGAAACCCTTCTGATGTCGAGTCATGAACAATAATAACGTCGCAGAAACTTACCCAAAAGACATAGCACTATCGTTGCTTTTCGACATAGAAAGGAACCATTGCCTACAATACACGTATCTGCTCACTAAAGACATGTTATATACGAAATGAACGAAATCAAGTGACACTATGTTCGTATTTACGCCAGGACTTTGCTTGGTGTCCATTCATGATAAAACTATTTGAAACAATTTCGTGAATCAAGTGAAAATAATTGAAATTCTATCGAACTAATTCAGGATGTGACATGAACTATTGTCAAGAACGTCGATACTTATGAATTGGAACACTTAAACATTTTTTCTATCGGAATTCACAAGGATCAAGCCTACGGATGGAGCATTATATCCAACGTTAATTAATTTTAATTAAGTCGTTGAAATAATGGAAATTAAAATGAAATGTGAGATAAATGTGAAAAAAATGAAATGAAATTTGGAAAAAAAATGAAAGAAAAAAAAAAAAAAAAAAACTCACATGATTCTTAGATAATATTATTGGATGTAACTATTATATTATATAGTTAATAATTATGTTGACACATTACATACTACATTATTATTTAATTAGTTAATTTAGATAGGTATTAACAACTTAACACTAAACTTAATTAATGTCCAACACACATAACTAAGTTAAATTTATACATTATTTTTTTTTCTCTACTTTATTTCTCATTTATTTATTTCTCTCTTTAACATCTTCTTTCATTTTTCTTGCATTAGATTTTCAACAACTTTATTCTTATTACACACTCAGTATAATTTATTAGTTTAATTTTAATTCTTTAGATTAGTCTGACGTGACATTTCATTGCGACATATTTTAAGTTAATTAATTAATTAGATATCAACATTAGACATTCTCTTTTAGTTCATATAAAATTTATGTATAACATTTATGTATAATATGATCATTAATATATTAGATGACTGTTAGTTAGTCGACATGACCACGACACTGTTCTAGACAGAACATCGTAGGCCATATGTCGCATTTTTGTTAAATTTTTGATATTATTCATTCAGATAGGTTTTTGAAAAAAAAAAATCTATCGAATAGATTTTTTTTTCCCCCGGTGGACAGGGAATTGTTACGGTAGTTTAATTGGCATTGTCTGCTAGAGGTTAGCAGCATGCGATTTTAGGGGTTACAACGTTTAATGTAATGTAAAAATATTATTAGCCTATTGAACGCTGTGACGTTTCAGCGTTGGTAGTCACGCACCGTGACCAAGAGACGGGACCTTTTTTTGAATGACCGTCGAACTGAGAAGACGTGTCCTTGTAGTCTTATAGTGTCGGGCATGGAGTGCCACACAGTTATATTGTATTTTATTATGGACATGGGTCAGTCCACTGTTATGATGAAGAAAGATGAATGTTACAGGTTAGTAATTGACTAAACCTAGTCGAGATGAATTAACAGTCCGTTTTAGTTATATTAGTGCCAGACGCATAATCTCACTGTCGGTCGTTGGGATCACCAACCACGCGTGCATATAGTTATGTCGTTCTGCCTACAGTAATTCAGATTTACGGGACAAAGGACTGATATGCAAAGATAGCTAATTCAATATAGGATTCTAAATTATATATGTGATGTATTCATGATCAACGTATGATGTCTGAAAATGTGTAATAAATTGTTTGGACTCAAAAGGGACTTATCACATTCATTGAGGTTGACTAGTTCCAACAGTTGTGATAGTCACAAGATTATACACCCATCTTCGCGTAATACACCATCAAGCACGATACAAAAATAAAATGAATGAATTGATGCACTGGCCAATGGAAGCGGAAGCTTCCTTCGTTCAATGAAAATCTTCAACGGTCACACATTTTAAACAGAGGAGGTTTTGCAACAGTGGTGACATTATATATATATAAGAAGAGAAGAAACACAACAACCCCAACCTCCTCGCAACAGTAGTCCATCTTATTCCTCTTGGATTGCCCTCTGTTATCTGGCGCATCACCCCGTCTATGTCTGTCTTTAACGTATATTAAACATCTATCAGTCTTAATGTCTATCTAGTATCATTGCTCATTGCACGGATACTATATCGGTATTAATTTTTCCTTCAGAGATTAGATACCCCGTTCACACGGTCCCGGGCTGGGCACTTTGGGTTATAATTAGGGTATAGTTCTGTTTCTAATATTGCCGTCTTGACTGTCATCCGTCTTTCTATTTGGTTAGTTTTGATTTTAGTCCTGAAAGTGCTGGTCCTAAAAGTGCTGGTCCTAAAAAGTGCTGGCCCTGAAAATGACTCTCGAGAGATGTTATGCTGTTGTGATTATTCATTGTTGGGGCATCGTATTTAATTTAATGTTATTCCTTGTTTTGCAAGTGGGTTGTTTTTACTTCCACATCTGGCATTGCTGGTTTGCTAACAGCCCTGATAAGGGTTACTTCTTAAAGGTACATTTGTCAGCTGCTCATTATTTCTGTCTGTATTCGTCAGCTCTTTGCTCTTGTTCTGTTCTTTAACGTCATCTTTCATTTTTTGTTTTCTTTTTATTTCCACCTTTTCTCTTTTGCTTTACCGTTTCTCTTTCGCTAATTTCTCCTCTCGTTCGTATTTACTCTCTCGCTTTTAAGAAAATTGTATGCTTGGTTATAGTCAGCGTGCTTTGATTAGTCATCACTTGGATGAGATGAGCTTTTATACATGTGCTCTAATTCTTTGTTTCCATATCTATTTATTCATGTGCTACACATTCGTCCAAGTTTGTCATAGCATTTGTTTTCGCGTTCCATATATTTTCTTTTCATTGTATTGACACGATTTGTTAGCTCTTTTAGAAAGGAATGGTTCTTTAATCCTGTGTATTAAACACAAATGCATGTGTTTTGAAATAAATAAAATAAATATTGGTTCTTAGCGTGTTTGAATTATATATGTAGCGTATGGAAATCGTGTGGCCGTTGGCATATACTCAGATAGTGATGATTGATGCTGATGGTATGTATAGAGGTTTGTCTCTCTACCCTAACAGTAGGCAGTTCGTCTATGTATGGTGATAATTTTAGAGCAAATTATTTCTCACACGACGACAACGGTTTACAGTTGACAGTGATGAATGATTTCAACAACGATGATGGACCTCACTCGAACAGCAGTGGCAATTTAACTTGGCAACTTTATTTACATAATAAAGTGTAGAAATAATGATTGTATACCCAGCCTTCCTCATGTGGCTGAGTAGCACAGCAACAAATTCATGATTTATTTTCTTTAACAATGGCTTGCTTTCTCTCATTCTCGCTGTTCTGTAGTTCTAGTGGTAACAGTGGTCACATCTTTCAGACCGCTGCTGTCAATTCTTTTTCTGCTGTGTCTTTAGATTTTTCATAGGTAAACCTGTCTCTGTAACCACGATCTTCTATGTTTTCTTCTACTATGGCGTAAATTTTGTCCTTTGTTTCTATAGCCTTACTTGGTATATCTTAGTGAAAGCATACTGTGATCTACTACCAGGGTTGGTGATTTCCCAAGCTTTATACTAGTTCTTATGTCTATCACCTTGTCTACTGTTCTTCATGTTTGCTAGGCGACTTAAATCATATAACATACCTGGGTTTCGAATGTCTTGTCATCTTGAACATACTTCATAAAATCTTGAGTTGGGAACACTGTCTCTGGTTCTCAGAAATACTCATGAAACAAACTGACATATATAAATGTGACATGTGGGCGGTCGAGCGTCTACGTAAGTACTTATGTCTTTTCTATGAACACAGAAGCAAGTCAGACTGATGGCGTTCTCACGCGATGGTAACTCACGACTGTGCCCGTCACCTATAAAATAAATACTGTCTTACACACTTGGGAGATAACCCATATTTCTCAACCTACGCTTAATGCGTCTAGATCTGCACTGACTAAAACTAGAACCCAAATTTACCATTACAATTATTTACGAAGTTTCTAGATCAGACTTTCTCACGAACAGTTCACTCGCTCCTACCAATTCCCGTGCAAGCTTAGCTTCGTTCACCTTACCCGAAAAACCAAAGTCCAAACTTGCGTACTTTATCCCCCAAGGAACCAAAAAAAATCTTACTGTTAGTGAATAGTCGCCATTTGATAAATAAATCTATGTCATGGAATCTTCTCCCCCTAAGTTAACTTCAATAGCCTGTTCAATTACCTTATGCAAATTTGCGACACCGGATTGCTGACCCGCGAATGTCCTATTAACTAAAAACACGACTTTTCCCTCAAGAGGCGTAATTAAGGATTATCGCTCTTTACTTACAATTTCATAAGTCCTAGATTATCTCCCTTTTATTCAAATTAAATAGTCTGTTACTTTCTGCTATGCAAATTTTCTAAACCGGATTTTCGACATTCGGCCTTCCTATCACATTCATATGACCGGAAGACTTAAAAGAGGCATTTCAAAACAACGAATTAGATGAGTACAAGTAGGTTCACAATAATTAAGGAATACAACAATGAATAATTCAAGTACTAGCAGGTTTACAATAATTAAGGAACACCAACACAACGAGTCACACAAATATAAGCGGATTTACAATAATATGGGTAAACAATAACAAACACAACAACGAGTCACTCAAGTATAAGCAGATTTACAATAATTAAGGAAGGCACTAACAAATACATCTGTAGCAATGGAAATGAGGAAGAAATTATGCAGGACTATGTAGAACTATGTAGAGGGTCAGATTGGCAGAGTGGTTGGAAGTGCTCCTGGTCACGACAATTTAAAAGTTGAGTTATTCAAGGCAGATCCTGAACTAGCAGCAGAACTTTTAGAACCGCTTTTTGCACAAGTCTGGAAAACAGAGACAACACCAACACAGTGGCGTAAAGGAATAATTGTCAAATTACCCAAGAAGGGTGACCTTGCAGATTGCAACAACTGGAGAGGAATTACTCTCCTCTCAGTTCCCAGTAAAAGACTAGGCATGATAATTATCCAGAGAATTTTAAAAGCAGTAGACTATAAACTGAGGGAAGAATAAGCAGGATTCAGAAAGAACAAAAGATGTACAGATCATATATTCACCCTCAGGAACATTGTAACGCAGTGCTCGGAATGGTGGAGACAGCTATTCATTACCTTTGTTGATTTTGAGAAGGCTTTTGACAGTATACACAGAGACAGCCTATGGAAAATACTGAGCTTATGGAATTCCCAGTTGCATTGTTTCCATCATAAAAACCTCTACGCTAACTTTACATGCAGTGTTGGTGTCGCAGAATTGCCTCCCCTGCTTTGCAGTAGAGTTGCAACAGTCGCCAAAACTCAAGAGTATCTAATATGGGTCTTCAAATGTTGTCTACCTTCGCACAAGATTACTCTTGGCAGAGTTTGAGATAGAAGGATAATGATGCTTTTATCTCAATCCCTTGAGATAAGATATTTCATAAGATATTTCAGAAATCAAGAACAATGCTGCATTGGAAAGGGCAATTGTTAACTTATATCTGATCCGCCGCCTTTTATGAAGAATTAAGCAATTATTAATTTCAGCTCGTTCAAGCCCCCAGCTGAGTTAATTCAGCGAATGTTCTCTTATTATTATGGTATGGCTCTGTGTCGTAGATTTTAGATAGGAGAATTAAGACTTGGGTTGGTCCCTTCTGAATAGGTTAGACTAGGTGATAGACACAGTGAGAGTTAGTAAAAGTAAATAGAATTTCCACAAGTGAGATGATAGACTGTGATATAGAGGCTGTCTCTGAAAAAATCGAGGAAATCTTCTCTCTTTCACCTATCCACTACGACAGTTTTTAAGGCGTCAGACAGTCTAAATACAGATATATATATATATATATATTACATATATTTCTATCTACTCACGGGCACGCACATACACGTGACGACAGTTAAACACACAGACGTGGGAACTCTATAACAATGAATATATCTATATTAGAACGAGCTGACCAACGCACTGATTTAGTTCAAGAGAGATTTTAATTATCATCAAAAAATCTTCTCACAACACCTAAAAAAAAACATCAAGGAACACATATACAAATAGTCATAAAACTCAAGAAAATGCTACAAGGATGATAGCCCCGTTGTGGTGAAGTGGGATGTTATAAATATTTATAGGGGACTTAGTGTACTGACTGAGATCAGCTGTGAAGGTATATATATCTAATGAGAGTAGTGTATTATATATAACCTTACTTGCTGCCACATATGTATATATCTCAGTCAGAATTATTCTGGAATAGTGTGATGACTACGTTATATGTCTAGGGTATGTGTATGATGAAGTGTAAGTCATAACAACAACAGACAGATAAACAATTTAATTTATTCCACCACACTTGACAACACTGTGACACTCACATACATATAACACTCTAAAAGATATCTTAAAGGAGTCACTGATAACTTTTCAAATAACAATATGTATTCATTGCTGTTATGAATGAATATGTGTCCTGATTCAAATACAAAGGGAACCAGGAATCACAATCAATTTTAATTACAAATTATATGTACAGAATTTATCAATATGAATATTGTAGTGACATATATTATTAAAAGTATCCTATGTGTGTCAGTTGTGTAGTGGTAATATGAGGTAATACTGGTTTTGTTTTGTTCAAGCTCTGTTGGTATTTGTCATCATGACTTCAATAGTTTGTCTTTATTGGAACTATTATTGGAGATGTTCTCAGTTCCTGATATTAAAACAATTTACTTCCCCTCTTAAGTTTATGTTACAATGTTATTTTAAGATGGGGGTACATAATTTTGAGCTCAGCTGGCCACATCAGCTTATCTTGCGTGATGGCGGCAGGAAAAGACTCCTCTGCTCGATTTTTCCCCTGTGCTCTGGAGACACCTCACTGATAGCTAAATGGACCAAGGAGTATGCTGTCCGACTCTGGATTCAGCAAAGCTCTGACCAGGTGCTGCTCAATAACTTCAAGACCACGGTCCCTGAAAACAAGAAGGATGTACCTTCTACTTCATAACTAATTGATACTCTAGTTCTACACTGAGCACAATACATCACAAACATTGAGTTCAGAGCGTTAGGCCAACTGTCAGCTTCATCTGAAATACTTTATACCAGTATTAACCTCCTTAATGGTTACTACGCCTCTGCAATTCCAGCATTATTTCTGTCTAATCAATAATCTAGGTGTCAGTGTACTGTTTGGCCATTCCATGCAGTTTTACTTTCCTCCGACACCTTCTGTTCAGGCTGGAGCATTATAGGCTTTTCCTCATGTTCGCTACTGAACTTACACATATATACAGGCATAAATTAACAATTTACATTCAATTTTCATTAAAAGATATTGAATATTTCAAACCTACCACAATTCATGGAAATACACAGATACGTTGACTAGCAATGAATTCTGGCACAATTACTGGCACAAATTCCCATCTGCTTATGTTCCAGGCTTTTATTTGGCAAAAATGTGAGCTGGCTTCAACGCACTGTTGCTTTATCAAGCTTATTTGAACTAGTGGTCTCGAACTAACGCTCCTAAGTGATTATATCAGCGAGTCTGGCCAATGGAGCCACGTTTCGACAAGTGTTTGAAAAAATTTTACCTTCCTACGTCTCCCCTAACAACCAAGGATAGCATTTATAGTCCGACTAATCGTGTTTAGCCTTACATATCATTCCAGCCAATCAGTTCAAATGTAACTTGTGGCCCATTTCCCGTACAATGAAGGTTTAAAAAATCTACCACTGAGCGATTCTGATTTTGGGTGTTGTCTGACAGCACCATCATTTTATTTTGGCTATAACTTGTTAATTCCTAGACTATTTGCGTAACGTTTTACATATCCTTTGTCAGCAAGCCCTAAGGAACCCAAATATACAAATTTAAAAGAGCTAAGTGGCTGCGTTCAAAATATGCAATCTCTTCTACCTCCTGTTTCGAAGATGTGCTGTCTGGGTACTGTAATGTTTTCAAACGTAAACCCATCTATTGTCATCTTTCCTAATAAGAATTTTTCAGGATTTTAAAACCTAACTCTGGGAAGGGTAGTGAATTTATCACTGTCCGTCTGAAAAAAAGTTAGTGCATGTGGCCTTACACGCGTGATAGTAGTAATTGTGTATCGCGTTACGCTTGTTGGGGTGGCATTAATAGCGAGTCGCGTGTTTAATTTTGCATGCGTTCCTGATTTTCAGCCCTCCCCTCTCTCTATCCTTTAGTCCATCTGTTCGTTCGTTACGCCGTGTATAAAATGGAATGAATGAAATATTTAAATTAGGTCATTGATCAGCTTGGTATCTCAATGTTTTTCCAAGAAATACAGCACACGTTTCATTGAAGAACGCGGGTAATAATATAGTAGGCTTTTACTATCAACGTGAAAGCGTTACAATTTGCCGACGAAGTAGAAAACAAGGGGGATTTCGAGTACTGCCATTGTGACAGCACTGTTCTTTACCATTCTTCTTCCTTTCTTTATTATATGTATTTATTAGGCTTTATATTTACCTGATAATTTATATATGTGGATTAGAATATTTCACGACACCCGTTATGACCTTAACTCTAGGTTTAGCCCACAGCCCCGTTAGGATGACAGATGGTGGCCCAAAAGGTTATAGATGCATATGGTTAGGGTCTAATATTGTCCCCTTTCTTGAAGGTAAGAACTGACTTATGACAGCAGTATCTATTCTAAAGGAACAATTAAATTAAGCAGCAAGTCTTTCATAAGGAAACTATAAAGTGGGGGAATAAATAGTTATCAGAAAAAACTCACTCAGTCCACTTTCACTCGGTTCTTTCATCAGGGTACCCTGGCACACGTGCTTACCTATCTGTACCGCTGTTCGCCGTCTGGCGCAACCTTAGGACACTTCTCTACAGTGAATCTGTATTCTTTGGATAAAGCGAATCCCAGCTCTACAACTACAGGTTTCTTCCACTGTTTTCGGGGAGCGTTCACTTCACCAGTTAAATTTATGATTACTATAAATGTCACTTGAATCAGTTTGTATAAGCAAGTTTAAACGGGCACACAGAGTCAGAAAAAAAACACGAGGATTTCCTTAATTTGGAAAAGATGACCAGTGGACAACTGCTCTCAACAGATAGTCTTGGTTCACTATCCACTCCTTCAATAGTGTCGGAAAAGTTAATGTTATTTCTTGTAATTATTCTCGCCGCCAGACAGCATGTACATTTAAATTTGTGGAGCGATATGAACTGGCTCAAAAGCCCAATATATATTTCTAGTCTTTAGAAACCGTTAGTGGGATTGGTATTACTGTCTATCTCTGATGGCACATGCACTGTCAGACCAGTGTTACTTGAAAAAACCCCACGTGGTTAAAGATAGGAAATGTCTATGCTTCTCACAAATATGTCTCTTTACTAAACGCCGGCAAGTTGGGTTCACCCCAATATTCACTATCTAAAATGGAAAAAGCACATATAAAATAATTATACATACTATGTATAAGGATATAACTTATATTTTAAACTGCAAGCGTAGAGCTTATCATTTAACACTTCCCGTGAAATAAGTTTAAAAAAATCACTCATCATGAATTAGGAATAATGGGGGTATTCCGTCACCACTCATGATGCATCTAGCATTTATAAGTTAGATTAGAAAAACTATACTCGACTGAGTAGTTAGCAGTTGAATTAAATTCATTATAGCTACATGTTTAGTAAGCTAAAAATTATAATTTATTATGTATTTCCACTGCAACTCGTCGACTAGAGAATATAACAGACTTATAAATTATTCACTCTGCACAAAGAAACTAGAGAAACAAAATAAGTGATTTAACTCTTATCACTTCATAAATACTAGATATTATATAGTTACCTCAACCACAGCACTACAGACTAAACCATGAACTAGAATACTGTAATCTAAAGGTAATCTTGAACTCGGCAAAATGTTGCCAGGAAACTCAGACTTCGCCAAAACACAGATATTTGATCTAGCACAGCGACCTGTCTGCTGCAGCTTTACGAGTGAGAATGAAATTAAAGTTTCAAACTTGGGTTAATATTTTAAACCAGACACAGGATGAACTATTTCCCCCGCCCCGATCTCTCCCCCTTCTCATAACAGCTACGTTTAACTTAGAAGCATGTCGTAACTGCCACCAGTGCGATTTCGCACCTTCGTTAACGAACTGACCGAGAGCGTGAATGTCATGGAAAAACTCAGACTATATGTCTGCTATGGGCGAAAACGTGTTGGCAGTTTTAGCACCTACGTTTAGAATGACCAACAGTGAGTGCCGTGTCATGTGCAAGTCTCAGCCATCCCGTCTCTAATGCGGAGAGCGATTTTACACTTCGCCGAGAAATTCAGCCAGGGCAAGCGCTGTGACAGGTTAAATTTTCAGACGGTAAGTCTGCATCTATATCCCGCGAAACGAATTATCACGTCTTCTGTCGCCCTGCAGCCCTGACATCTACGTAATCAAGTTTCAGTCAGCATGAGAAAGAAAGACGGTAAAATTTCGAATGGGAAAAGAAAATATTTTTCGCAAACTAACGAATGCGAAAAAAATTATATATATGAAAAAGAGTAAAGAGTGACAGAAAAAAATTAGAGGACCCGAGTGGAAGAAAGAGGAAAATATAGACAATTTATAGAACATAACTCCCTATGTGACAGGACGTCCCCCCTTAAGATATGGAAGCACTCCATGTCTACGTTATGGAAATAAATTTCATATATCCGTAGCTTCAGGGTGTCTGTCCTCTTCCCTCTCATCTCCCCCTCCATCTCTCTCCAATTCCTACACAAGTCTACTCCCCAAAGTTTCCTTCCTCTGGAATGTCTCCCATGCGCGCTTGAAAGAGCGTCGCCGCTTCTGACATTTTTGAAAGATTTCGTGTGATTGCAGTGGAATATCCCTGCCACTATCGTCATCTTCGTCAGTTTTGGCGATCGTCAGGAGATGGTCGGAGGTCGGCACTGGTCTTTCCAAGTATCTCTTTAAGAGATTTAAATGGAAAACCTTTTCCTTTCCTTCAATAGAGATCTGGTAGTTAGCCTTAGAAATCTTTTTCAGGACGGTAAACGGCCCTTGCCATCCGATCCTGAGTTGGTTGTTCTCGGTAGGGAGTAACACCAAAACTTTCTCTCCTGCTTCCAGTTCTCTTTCTTTCGCGACTTTCCTGTATCGGTTAGCGTGCTTTGTGCGCGCTCGCTTAAAGTTAGTCGTTGCTAGGTCCCACCCTAGTTTCAACCTTTCCTTTAAAACCGACACATATTTACTTGCTGAGACAACTGTCTCATCCGCCTTCTCGTCTGTCAGAGACTGAAGTAAGGCTTCAAGCGGGCCCTTAATGGGTCTGCCGAATAAAAGCGTAGCTGGCGGAAATCCTGTTTAAGTATGAGGAGATTCTCTGTAGCCAAATAAAGCTACAGGAATACAAAGATCCCAATCTTCAGGTTTCACTTGTGCCAGTTTACTTAACATCATGTTGAGGTTTCCGTTAACACGTTCCACGAGCCCATTTCCGGCCGAAGTATAAGGCTTTGTGTAGATGTGTTTGGTCTTCAAGATCTTCACGATCTCATCCATCAACAGGTTTCGGTATGGGGATCCGTTATCCGTCAACACTTGTTGAGGGAATCCCAACCGAGTGAAAATCTGCACGAGGGCTTCTGCGACATGCTTGGCATCTGCGCATGTTAGCGGTATAGCTTCTGCCCATAAAGTGCATGTATCGACTAAGGTCAGGATAAACCTGTTCCTTCTTTTAGTCCTTTCGAAAGGCCCTAAAATGTCGATCACAACCCGTTCGAATGGTGTACCCACTATTGGCATTTCACCCAAAGAGACTGGGGGTGCCCGTTGCTTGGGTGGCACACGTTGGCACTGGGCACAGGATTTGACATATCTGATAATATCAGTATTTACTCCTGGCCACCAATAATGAGTGGTTATCCGTTGGTTTGTGGCGTTCTGTCCCATATGTCCGCTGAAGGGAAGAGAGTGCCCCATTTCTAGGATTTGGCTTCTGTACTGTTTCGGTACTAGGAGCTGGTTGTAACCTTGGTCAGGCTTGCCCGTTCTGCGATAAAGTACGCCATCCTTAGAAAAAATGTCCCCGTGCTGTCTGGGTTCCTTAGCCATGGGCAGTTTCCTAAAGCAGGGTGCCAAAGTAGGGTCCTTGTATTGCGCTTCTTTAAGTTCCATGGGTAACAAATTAGGCGCAGGCTCCCGTTCCTTTTTGGTTTGCCCTCTTGTAGTTACTGCTGCCACAATCGGCTCTTCCGGTTTCCCAATAGACACGTATCTCCCGCCAAGTATGACTGGGTAGATGGGATCATCCATAAGAGCCGCTTTGATCACGCCTCTGACAAAGTCAGAGTGTATCTCCACCAATGCGATGGGAAGCGCTGTAGGTGCATCACTCTTACGAACTCCACAAAATTGGACGGTCTCTGCTGTCTCTTGACCGGGTTTGACCAGGTTTCTGGCAACAATGCAATCATAAGAAAGCCCCGTGTCAAATAAACAAGAAGTTTGAGAACCGTTCATAATAACAGTATCTCGCGTTGAGGGTCTATCCCCAACAGGTTGGGAATCACTGTCAATAATTCCGCCTTGCGAGACTGTTAATAAGCATCCGATGCGTTTAGGCTCGGTGTGCTCGGTCTGATAATATGTCCCGTGCTCAGGGGTTTTCCCTTTGCCACCTTGTCCTTTCTGGCTGCGCTGCCATGTAGGGTGGTCGGGTTGATCAGACTGTTTGGGGTGGTTGGGGTACTTGTTCTTGTAGAACTTGGATTTTTCAGGAGGGGGGTTTTGAGGTCCAGTTTCTCTGTGGTTATTCTGATTCGAAGCATGAGAAGGTTGATCTAGATTTTTTTTTCGAAAATGCTCCTCTGTCGATTTCCGCTTAGTGGCCAGTAGTTCAGCCAGCGCATTATGGTAACGCTCAGACTTCTCTAAGATGTCTTCAAGTTTTTCTGCTCCCTGCTCAGCTAGAAATCTCCGGGTATCTGCAGACAATGTGTTCTTTATTTGTTCTGTTAAAACAAATTCCTCAAGACCTTCGTAGGTAGAGGGGAGCTGCGAGAGCTCTAGGTACTTTGTCAGATAACCCTTCAAACGAGACGAGAACTGCTGAAAAGTTTTAGAACTCTCTTTCCGGCTGTTGCGAAACAGTTGTAACAATTTGCGAGCGTTCATTTCAAAGCGCTCCAGTAACGCTTTCTTCAACAGATCATAGTTGTCTTGTTGTCTGCTTTCCAGTTTGGCGTAAACATCATATGCACTGCTTTTCAGCGCCTGAGAAAGCTTCATGTTCCAACGCGACCTCTCTAAATCGTACAGAGTTGCAATTTTCTCAAATTTTTCTAGCCAAGTGTCAATCTTCTCATTTGGACAAGGGAAAGATTCTAGCGGAAAAGACATACCAGAGAGATGAGTAGATTGAGTGTTAGAAGGATCAGTTAAGGAAGAATGAGGAGAAGACTCTCCATTGCTGGAGGCAGAGGCAGCACCACGGCTTTGGAACTCTAGAGTCTTAAGCGCCAGGTCATGCTGTCGTCGTTGCTCATTTTCTCTTTCCTCGTGCTGTCTCACCTTCTCTCGTTCCTCATGCTGTCTCTCCTTCTCTCGTTCGTTCGCCCTGCGAATTTCCATTTCCTCATCCATCTTCTTCTGCTGTAATAGCCGGTCTTCCGCTTCTTTCGTCTCCGCTGCTTCTTCTTTCCTCCTAGCTTCTTCTTCTTTCCTCTCCGCGTCATATCTCTCAAGTTCGTCTCTGACAAACGCTTTCGCTTCCTCTCCTTCCAGTCCCTCCTCTCTCGCTTCGTCCCTGAGGAGTTGTCTAAGCTTTGCCCTCTCGGCCATATTATGTCAGTGACTGAGACTAGTGGAGAAAGAAAATAGGAAAAAGGATACACTGGTTCCTACCACTTACGAGAAAATACCAAATAAAAGATGATATACTTCACCCTGGGATACCTCCTCCAAAAATAAAATCTAACTATCGCTGCTATTAATCGGCAATAAAGCACCTAATGCAAACACGACTACGCCAACTAAATGGTAGTTAAGATTACTCCTGAAAAATAAGTTGCTGCAGTGGAAACAAAATAATTATTGCAAAAATTAAAGAGAAAAATAATCCCTTAATTTTAAAATCCACTATAAGTTCGCCCCTGAAGACAGTTAGGGTAAGGAGGCAATTAATCTGGACAAATAGTCCGAAACGCACTCCTTAGCTTTTGCTCAAACGCCTACTACTTCAAAACCCTGTGAATGTTATACACTCACCACTTTACCAGCGTTTAGTATTACAAATCAACAATAACATATATTCCGACAAAATACACCTGTAACTCCAATGTATATTATTCAAATGCTGTGGAAAAAAACTTATCAGTTTGTGTGGTCAGCACGCCCGAAAACAGATCGTTTGTCTAGGGTATAAATTATTTAAAGATATAACAACTCACAAGACATCAAACTCTTACTCTATTACAGAATAAAGAATCTAAAGTTCAAAAACCAGATAGACGAGTCCACATTTGTCGTACTCGTCTTCCTATTCTAAGTTCAAAAATCCTTCGGACGAGACCACATTTGTCGTATCGTCTCAGGATTTTGGGTTCAATTCCCGGTAACGAGCGACCATTTGTCGTAGATTTTAGATAGGAGAATTAAGACTTGGGTTGGTCCCTCCTGAATAGGTTAGACTAGGTGATAGACACAGTGAGAGTTAGTAAAAGTAAATAGAATTTCCACAAGTGAGATGATAGACTGTGATTTAGAGGCTGTCTCTGAAAAAATCGAGGAAATCTTCTCTCTTTCACCTATCCGCTACGACAGTTTTTAAGGCGTCAGACAGTCTAAACACATATATATATATTACATATATTTCTATCTACTCACGGGCACGCACATACACGTGACGACAGTTAAACACACAGACGTGGGAACTCTATAACAATGAATATATCTATATTAGAACGAGCTGACCAACGCACTGATTTAGTTCAAGAGAGATTTTAATTATCATCAAAAAATCTTCTCACAACACCTAAAAAATAAAATCAAGGAACACATATACAAATAGTCATAAAACTCAAGAAAATACTACAAGGATGATAGCCCCGTTATGACCTTAACTTTAGGTTTAGCCCACAGCCCCGTTAGGATGACAGATGGTGGCCCAAAGGGTTATAGATGCATATGGTTAGGGTCTAATATTGTCCCCTTTCTTGAAGGTAAGAACTGACTTATGACAGCAGTATCTATTCTAAAGGAACAATTAAATTAAGCAGCAAGTCTTTCATAAGGAAACTATAAAGTGGGGGAATAAATAGTTATCAGAAAAAACTCACTCAGTCCACTTTCACTCGGTTCTTTCATCAGGGTACCCTGGCACACGTGCTTACCTATCTGTACCGCTGTTCGCCGTCTGGCGCAACCTTAGGACACTTCTCTACAGTGAATCTGTATTCTTTGGATAAAGCGAATCCCAGCTCTACAATTACAGGTTTCTTCCACTGTTTTCGGGGAGCGTTCACTTCACCAGTTAAATTTATGATTACTATAAATGTCACTTGAATCAGTTTGTATAAGCAAGTTTAAACGGGCACACAGAGTCAGAAAAAAAAACACGAGGATTCCCTTAATTTGGAAAAGATGACCAGTGGACAACTGCTCTCAACAGATAGTCTTGGTTCACTATCCACTCCTTCAATAGTGTCGGAAAAGTTAATGTTATTTCTTGTAATTATTCTCGCCGCCAGACAGCATGTACATTTAAATTTGTGGAGCGATATGAACTGGCTCAAAAGCCCAATATATATTTCTAGTCTTTAGAAACCGTTAGTGGGATTGGTATTACTGTCTATCTCTGATGGCACATGCACTGTCAGACCAGTGTTACTTGAAAAAAACCCACGTGGTTAAAGATAGGAAATGTCTATGCTTCTCACAAATATGTCTCTTTACTAAACGCCGGCAAGTTGGGTTCACCCCAATATTCACTATCTAAAATGGAAAAAGCACATATAAAATAATTATACATACTATGTATAAGGATATAACTTATATTTTAAACTGCAAGCGTAGAGCTTATCATTCAACACTTCCCGTGAAATAAGTTTTAAAAAATCACTCATCATGAATTAGGAATAATGGGAGTATTCCGTCACCACTCATGATGCATCTAGCATTTATAAGTTAGATTAGAAAAACTATACTCGACTGAGTAGTTAGCAGTTGAATTAAATTCATTATAGCTACATGTTTAGTAAGCTAAAAATTATAATTTATTATGTATTTCCACTGCAACTCGTCAACTAGAGAATATAACAGACTTATAAATTATTCACTCTGCACAAAGAAACTAGAGAAACAAAATAAGTGATTTAACTCTTATCACTTCATAAATACTAGATATTATATAGTTACCTCAACCACAGCACTACAGACTAAACCATGAACTAGAATACTGAAATCTAATGGTAATCTAGAACTCGGCAAAATGTTGCCAGGAAACTCAGACTTCGCCAAAACACAGATATTTGATCTAGCACAGCGATCTGTCTGCTGCAGCTTTACGAGTGAGAATGAAATTAAAGTTTCAAACTTGGGTTAATATTTTAAACCAGACAAAGGATGAACTATTTCCCCCGCCCCGATCTCTCCCCCTTCTCATAACAGCTACGTTTAACTTAGAAGCATGTCGTAACTGCCACCAGTGCGATTTCGCACCTTCGTTAACGAACTGACCGAGAGCGTGAATGTCATGGAAAAACCCAGACTATATGTCTGCTATGGGCGAAAACGTATTGGCAGTTTTAGCACCTACGTTTAGAATGACCAACAGTGAGTGCCGTGTCATGTGCAAGTCTCAGCCATCCCGTCTCTAATGCGGAGAGCGATTTTACACTTCGCCGAGAAATTCAGCCAGGGCAAGCGCTGTGACAGGTTAAATTTTCAGACGGTAAGTCTGCATCTATATCCCGCGAAACGAATTATCACGCCTTCTGTCGCCCTGCAGCCCTGACATCTACGTAATCAAGTTTCAGTCAGCATGAGAAAGAAAGACGATAAAATTTCGAATGGGAAAAGAAAATATTTTTCGCAAACTAACGAATGCGAAAAAATTATATTTATGAAAAAGGGTAAAGAGTGACAGAAAAAAATTAGAGGACCCGAGTGGAAGAAAGAGGAAAATATAGACAATTTATAGAACATAACTCCCTATGTGACACTCTGTTTAGAGCGTAATTAGTAAATTGACTGAGACAAACATGCATTACATTCAAAATGACTAAAATCGACGTTAAATTTGTATATTTACAAATAACAGATTTAATAATCCTTTAGGTTTTAACAAGGTTTTAAAGAAATGAATAATTATTTATCAGAAAAATTATCATCACTGTTGTGATGGAATGATAGTTTGTAAAGAGGTCATTTTGCAGCTATTATGTGTTACTTAGCGGTCAGTGACGGTTCTGCTCCTTCTAATGCTTTGATTCTTGGTAGACTGATCACGATCGTCGCTAGTCAAGATTGTAGGGCGCAGCACGTTCCCAGAAGTGTCAGGGAGTGTCTACAAAGTATGTCCCTCGTCTTTAAGCCCCGTCTGATGATGGTATCTAGCTTCGACTACAGGCCAATTGTTCCCTTCTTGTTCCAGAGATAGTACCCTCAACTGGTACCACCAACTAGTATGGTAAAAGAATAGAAACAAATACCCTCTGAGTATTGAGTTTCCCGACACATGCATATGTGTCCCCATCTTCCTATTCCACCATCCCATCTACCACAGATTTTACCCTCGATGGGAATTAAGCTTAATCCCTCGAGAGATAACTTTCTTTACATTTTAATTTGAACAGCTTTATATTTACTTTACATTCAAATGAAAGGTTAATAGTACAGATAGAGTATGTTTACATTTACATTTACACTGGTTGAAAAATGTTCACAATATAGATTGCAAATGTTTTCATCTACATCTACACTGTTTTGAAAGCTTGAAACTTTAATTAATTTTAAAGTGAATATGTTTACATAGGCATATACACTGGTCTTAAACTGTAAATATTATAATTAGAATATACATCATTTCTTTCATCATTCCCTCTCTGCTCCATATGGAACTTGGGACTATCTATGCTTTCAGTTCTCTTTAAGGAACTAGCAATAAAGCAGTCACCAGCCCTTGCAGGGGTGGCTCATGAAATCATCATTTTGTATACTGAGGTTGCCAGCCTCAAATGACTTGGACATACACTTAGCAATTTTCACATATTAATATTCACTTGTCAATATATACATATTATTTCATGTGTTAATAATGCAAAATAAAGAATTATAAATGTACAACTTACCCCAAATTCTTTTTTGGGATCACTGACTGATTGCTGGCTCAGAGATAGAGTTAATGCAACTTGTTGAAGATGCCTCTTACACGCATTCTCGGGTTGTTACTTTATATATACAAAGGTTAACTCCCACGATTTTTGACTCCGTGCTTGAAATTCTGAATGGTAGATTACATCAGATTGACCATCCTGAATCCATGCCATGGCTCGACCGTGCTTTTCCTTGCATGGCTAATGCAGTGACATTTCGACCACTTTCATTCTGATTTATTGCATACCAACGGTGAACACTCTTTACCGATGATCATTTTCCACGTGCATTCAAATTCAACTCACTTTTTCACCTTTTGAACTAGTGGGGCGTGTTGCAAAAACCACGAGTTTTTGCAGCAACAATGGTTAAAGTTAAAAAAAATTAACCTAGTGCACACAGAAATGTATACACATTTCTCGGGTTTTTCACATTTTCAGTCACATAATCAAACAACTTGCGGCCCTTCCCACGTTGACTCCGTGATTCAGATTACTCAGATTCCGGTTTTCCTTGCTAATAATGGTACAGTTTTCCTGGGTTTTTAAGTCAAGAGGCTCAAACAAGTCCGGTCCGATAAATGGATTCTCATTCTATTCTTAACTCTGGCAAGTCTAGTTGTCTCCAGATGAGTTGAATTCCACTGTGCTTCCAACCGACTAAAGAGTCAGGTTATATTGCAACTTGCGTCCCACGCACGTTGTTGTTTACTGTTAGACCAGACTCCAAAAAGAAATGTTGCTATGTGTGCACCTTAAATGCCGGCCGATAGCTACAATCATGCAAGGTTTGATGGCGTCTATTCAAAACTTTCCTCATAAGAAAATTCTGCATGTTATTTAAAAGGTCATTTTCCGTATAAGGAGTTATTATATCCGTCGATTCGTGGTAATGATTGCACTACAACTCCCTATATTATCACAAATAATGTCTTCGTAACGCTGCTATATGGAAGTTATTACAACGTACCGTTTTCGGGTGCATGTCTGTAATATGTCCGCAGACGGTAATTTATCTCCCCGTCCTTGTGCAAACACTGACCCTCGTTTAGCCATCTGGGCGTGACTCTTCTCGACAGTAATTAGGGAATCCCAATCGCCATATCAGCGCTAAATAAACTTGCTGGGCGTCCGTCGTGCTAATCCGGCATGGTCAAGGTTTGGTACACGAGAATTTTACCCACTGTCACACAGTGGCTTAACAAGAGTCATTCTAAATAAAGAGACAAGACACTTAATCTGAGAAAGATCTGAGAAATAGATTAAGCAGAGATTTTCAAGTGACTGTGGAGGATGAGACGTATAGCTTCAAGGGTGAGAACCTAGATTGACTCTCCCTTGCCACTTGTGACTTTTTTTTATAGCTACTATCTCACCACCTCTTGCTCTGGTGGAGATAAGGTAACACAAACTAATCTACCACAATTAAGAATTATAGGTACAGTGTAGAGAAAGACAAACTGATCTAGTGCTTTTTTAAAAATTTATTAAACATTTAACCAAAATAAATTCCACATCAACAAACGAACAAATCGTGCAAAGTCCGCACAAGCTGAAAAAGAACAAAATTAATTAATGCCAAAATCTATTAAAATTGTGCACACGCGCTTTCACACCTGCATGTAAACAAAATTACAAATATGGTTAAAGCAAAACAAATGGGGGGGGGTCTCTCTGTAAGAGACTCCACCCACTGAACCACTGTTAAATTAAACTAAGAAAAACCGTGGTGGTCCACAAACCACTGACTACACCCCACCACTTGTTCCTCTGTCCCGGTTGACCGCACTGAGAAGAAATTATAACCAAAACAAAACTAACTAACAGGTCTCAAGTCGCTCTAGGCTGTCCTACCCTACTAAATTCACCACCACTAAATTCAGCACACTAATGTCTACCCTCTAAAGTTGGCATAGAGCCCTCTGCATCTACTCAGAGACTCACCTCCCAGGTGAATAAAAAAAACTACCGTTCCTGGACAAACCCACTAACATCGCTCTCTCTCTCTCTCTCTCTCTCTCTCTCTCCTCCTTCTGGTCGCTATCGTCTACTGCTTATTAGGCTCAGATGCGTTACTCTTCGTCAGGTACCTCCTCCCGTTAATAATTGAGAAGCATGATCTCCCTCTCTCCTCTCCAGAATAATTGATGAAGGAGTCCTTGACGACTCTTTATCTAAGTGCCTCGGCTGAAATCGTGCTAATAGCGATGGCACTCACTTAGATGCACAAACGATGATTAACCCACTTCGGGTTTTGGCCTACTGCTTTATTGTGGCAGCAAGTAAACAATACAAGGCAAAGTAGCCTGTCGTGTATTGGGCCGTAGGAGCCAAGCGCTCCAAATTGCAGACAATTCCAAGCTGAGGAATTTGTTTTCCCCAAATCAGGAGACTCCCTGATACCTCACCACCTTGAAGAAATAGCTAGGGGCGCCTGTTACTGTGCGCGTACCCCGGCTATCAAGTAACGTGATATCTCTTGCTTCCCTTTCCTAAAGGAAGGCTAAGTCCGCTGTAATAGTAGGGGGCCTACGAAGCCGCGAATTGCTGAAACAACAATAACCACAAATATACACCAATACTAAAACCCTAATATACAATCATTAAAAACACACTATTATATACACCCCGTTTCTCTTTTATTTCTCCTTCCATAATAAAACCACCCCGCAGCTCTCCCCTCTGTCTCCTCTCCTGCTCTCTACGACGCTTGCCTCTTACGTTTAATACAGACGCTGGTTGGCCTGATTTGATATGAGCCAGTTCGCGGCTCAGGCACACAGGCGTCACAACACGCCTTTTTGTGTACTCAACTTTTATCATTATCATAACACTAGCATATCCTTCACCCAACGTATCCTTCAGCAACTAACTTAAATACCCATGTATATATATACACCAAAAATATATTCACAGAGAAACCTATATTGGCTATTCTTATATATAATTATATATAATATATATGTATATAATATAATGAGAGAGAGAGAGAGAGAGAGAGAGAGAGAGAGAGAGAGAGAGTAATAATAACACCAAACTTTTCACAGAGAACCTCGCTGTCTATACGTCGTATAATTACCACTGAAACTTACAATACACTGGTAGAGGTCAGGTAATTGATGGCAAACTACTGACTAAAAATAAAATAAAATCCCAGAAGAAATATACTTCGTATAATTACCACTGAAACTTACATTACACTGGCAGAGGTCGGGTAATTGATGGCAAACTACTGACTAAAGTTAAAATTAAATCCCAGAAGAAAGCTTACTCTCACTTGCTAAAATCCTTTAGCTAAAATTGCTACACACCACTTATTTAGTCTACGTACGTACCCAGACTTCAGAATATTCCCACTATACGGGCAGACTGAATACTATGTCTGTAACTCTTCACGGCCACAAAATTCCAGGACTGAGAAAAGACTTACAGTCCCGGGCCTGTTTTTATAGTAGCAATTTTCTGATGCAAGACAGACGCGATGAGTCATATATCTAGAATTATCTCACACAAACTGCATGTACCCCACTTTGACGTAATCTCCTGACTGCTATCTAAATTAAAATCGAAAACAATCGTAATAGCTACCCTTTAAGCATCATAACATTATCTTCACATCTGACAAACCGTTACCTATCGTAACACTACAATCTACGAGCGACGAAGAGTTATTTCCTCCCCTGGAAGGAGGAGGGGGGGTGAAATCAAATAACTTCCTCACGAAGCCCGCTGCCCGCAGAAAAATGTACGCAATGTTACGTAAATTATCTGACCGTCTATTAACAAGAATGACTCACTAGCCCACGCTATCGCAAGGGTAGGGGTTTACACCCATCCCTGAAAAGACAAGGGGTGGTGTGGTTGATCCTACAATACTAGAGCCATAAAGAATAACCAAGAATTGTTTACAACTCAGAAACTAGAAAGAATTTGAATAAAAAAAAGGAAACAACAATAATAATGAAACAGAACGGAGGCGATACGAAAATAAAAATAACAGTAACTCCTCACACCCACATTACTGTCGGTCAATATAGGATCACCTGTCTACTATCTCAGCAGATGGTCAGGTAAACAGACAAGACGGATTATTATGGAGAAGACGTGCAACCAATGACTCTAAAATAACAATACTGCCGAAGAGGAAAAGAGAGCGAACCCAATTATGTGACAGTGACAAAGGAAAATATGAAGGGTAAAATAAAAAGAGGAAAACAGCTGGAAGATTTCAGAAGTTTGTAACATCTTAATAACCGAATGATGACAATTATTTGTGGAAGGAACTGAACGTAAGCAGTAATGGACGTGATGCATAATAATGACAATGATGAATCTTTTATTGGCGTCTATTTCGTGTGTTCTGAGTAAGTTATGAAATAAACCATTATAATTTCCTGCAGCTCCCGGTGGAACATGTGACTATCATTGAGCGGTTTTGTTTAGCTCTGCTCATGAGTTACCGTTGCTTTGGTTTCCTGATCTACAGTTTTTCACTAGGTTCTATTTGGTCTCCCAATTCTTGTCTGCCCCTATATTAATTAAATCGCTATGAAATATTATCTTAACGCACAGAGAAATAAAATTGTCTTTAAGACAGAACATCCATTGCAGGGTCTCTGGTGGTGTCTTGAGGCGATGTTCGTTTTCCCTAGGCGAGAAAGTGACAAATTGTAGTTGATTTTTTCGGTTAACTATTCAGCATTTTTGTTTAACTGGGGAGTAAGCAGCCAAGTTCTGGAACAGGGTGCATTGGGCTCTTCCTCTTTACTCCTATACAATGGAGTCGTTCATGCAAACATATACACATGAACAGTGCTTATAACCTTAGTAACATGACATGTTGTAATAAAGATATATTGACCAGTGAATCGCTGGATAGATGGGACTGGGGGGAGAGAAGAGCATTACAGACGAAGCCGTGTAAAATGCTCTACATTTTCAAGAAGGCAATACAAATGAATATGCATACATGTATACTCCTTCATTTGCACATACACACATATTTCCATCGCACATCAATGCATACGTATGTAAAGGTGATAGTGATTTAGCATATCGCCTTTGACTTGGCACTACATGATGTGCACTAATAACAACTGAAAAACAAATACTTTTGCCTGTTACAATGCGCCGCAGAGTAGGGACACTAGCTAAAAAAACAAACACTTGTGCCTGTTACAATGCGCCGCAGATTAGGGGCACATAACTAAAAAACAAGTGCCTGTGTCTGTAACCTTACACCATAGAACGCGTGCACATAAACACTGACAAACAAATTCCTTACACTATATAAATTAAATGTCGTAGAATCGGCAAAAAATTCATTTACTTACAATCTTAAAAATGTTTCTCACAACAATAACATGTGTCTCATATTTGATGACGAAATGGAGAATACGTGCAGGAAATAATACCTACGATTAAAAAGTTAGTTGCTTATCCTTTACAGGACGTGGCAATCAACCCCAGCTTTTATTGGCTGTTTGTGATTTTTCTAGGCAATTTTTTTCCATTCAGTAGTTTGCCATTGCTTTCTGAACGGTACGGCGCTTATACCATTGTTAAAAATCCACACAAAGCGATCTGCTACCAAACCGCCTGCAGCAGGTTTCGAACCTGGTATATCTGGATTTTGAAACTGCGTTCATATCCATTAGGCCACAGACACCTACAATTACACTTGATTTAACACCAGTACCAGTTGCAGAATCATCCACTTATACTGGCAGCATTATAAACAAATTTAGAGGGACAGACAGCGATATCAAAATAAGAATACAAAAGGTTATTGTGGCTTACACTGGATTAGTAAAAATATATAGATCAAAAATAATAAAATACAAAATACAAAAAGACAGACCTTCAACTTAAATGTCATGTTAGTCCTATTGTATGCCTCTGAAGTGTGGAGAACAACAAAAACAACAACCAAGTAGTCACCGACTTTCATACATGAGTGTTTGCGTAGAATAAAGCTGAAGTAGCATGTCAAGCTCACTAATGTGGAACTGATGACAAGAACCAGACAAATGCCATTAGACCTAGAGATGATAAGATGTTGACGATGAATAAAACACGTATTGGGGACATTTTCCAACAGCACTACAAGGCAGTCCTTGTTCTGGAATCCCCAGGGTATGAGATGTAGAGTAAGACCAATCAAAAAACTCATAGAGAAGAGAATTCGAGAAAGAAACGAAAGGGATGAGGAAGGCAAAGAAAGATCCAGAACTCGTGGCAAACTCATATGCCAAGTCATATTGTCACGTGCCGCCGAGTTTAGGTCTTTCTGAATGGAACGATGATGACAGAGTAGAAAGACTAAAACCGTATGACAGGATCACCAATGTTGAACTGATAGAAAGAACGCGGTTCAATTTGCCGAAAGAGACCAGCGCTCTGACCACTCTGTCAATCGGACGCTCGATGACAGAGTAGAAAGACTAAAACCGAATGGCAGGATCATTAATACTGAACTGATAGAAAGAACCCAGTGAGTGCCAGTGAAACAAGAGGTGACAGAAAGACCAGTTTGGATCGGACACGCATTCAGGAAACCTGTTGATAGCATTACACGAAATATTTGTCTGGAATCTCCAGGGTAAATGAAATTAAAAGAGACCACAAAACACATCGAGAAATGAATTGAATACGGATTTTAAAATGATGAAGAATACTTAGAAAGAATTTAAACGGATGGAACAAGACACGATAGCTTGACTTGATTGAGGGCTCATGCTCATTCGAGAGCCATCATGTAATGATTAATGAGATTAATTTCGTGAAATAGCTAAGAGTTCCGTTAAGTAATGGCGTGTTTTATTTCAAGAATAAGTATAATACAATTAAAACATTTAACGATTGAAGGACTTACTGTACGGAATAAAATAGAATAATAAAAGACTACAGAATAATAGAAAACGGGATAATTTGATTATCTATACCAGTGGATCCCAAACAGTACGGCGCCACACTGGTACGGTGCCACACTGGTACGGCGCCACACTGGTACGGCACGCCACACTGGTACGGCGCCACACTGGTACGGCGCGCCGCACTGGTACTGCGCGCCACACTGGTACGGCGCGCCACACTGGTACGGCGCGCCACACTGGTACGGCGCCACACTGGTACGGCGCCACACTGGTACGGCGCCACACTGGTACGGCGCCACACTGGTACGGCGCCACACTGGTACGGTGCGCCACACTGGTACGGCGCGCAACACTGGTACGGCGCGCCACACTGGTACAGCGCGGGAGGATGGCAGGTGTGACGGAGAGATTCAAAGACAATCAAGGATTTAGAGGCATTTTGAAACAATTCATATGCCAAAAATAAAAATGGTCATTTTCTTATTTATTTTGTTACGTGTGATATAATATGGGAAATATATATATAGAAACCAGTAGAATTTTCCAGATTTTATTCAGTAATATATTTTATTTTATATCAAATACATTTTAATAATAATAATTTTTTTAGTAATATAAATTCTAAAGATTACCCAACAAAAGCAAACTCATACCTGTCATTGAATCTGTATATTTTGTGAAAATATTTTTTTTATGCATCTCTTTCGAGCATAAATGTTATAGAAGAATTCTGCGCATTTGCTATAAAGAGCACAAAACAAATGTCTATGTTAGAGAGAAGATTATAGGCCACCAAGAACCACTTTGAAACCGAAATGTTTGGGCATGATCATATTCGAAAACGATAGTCGAAGTAAACGGAGAAGAGGAAGGCAGAGTTGGGCTGTTCGGTTTTTCCACATGTACGCATTGAATAGAAGCAGAGGACCCTGTCTGCTGATGCTTCCACCAGCACCCCTTGACGGGTTACGGGATTTGATTTTTTATTTCTGAATGTCTCATGATCATATTATAGAGTAGCTGTGTTCTATGTTTTGAATAAAACATTGCTTGGAGTTGATTTTTTTGTTGTTCTTGAAGGTATTTCTTATCAACATAAAATTTGGTATGGCACGAGCAACATTTTCATTTCGAAAGTGTGGCCCAGATATAAAAAAAACGTTTGGGAACCACTGATCTATACAATAATACTTCGGCCTTGTATAAAATCTAACCAAAGAGATTTCTAATGGAAACATAATTCTTCAGCTGCTTGTCCGGGAAACTATAAAATAATGAGTAGAACATTGGGTTTTCTTAGAGAGAAAGTATTTGAATAGCCATAAGAAACAAGTTCCGACCAACATTACGTTAAATGCGCAAACGTTAGAAGAAGTTAACACTTTTAAATATCTCGGGTCCACTATATGTAGGGATGGAAGATCAAGTAAAGAAATCAAGACAAGACTTGAGATGGCCTCAGCTGCCATGACAAGGCTGAATGTGATCTGGAAAAGTAACATCAGTTTTCCTGTGAAGATCAAGTTATACAAATCACTTGAATTATCTATTCTCTTGTATGGGTGTGAGGGCTGGACACTCACTGCAGATATGGAGCGAAGGATTCAGGCTTTCGAGTATAAATGTTATAGAAGAATTTTGCGCATTTGCTATAAAGAGCACAAAACAAATGTCTATGTTAGAGAGAAGATAAACATGTATGCAGGCCATCAAGAACCACTTTTGTCAGTAGTGAAACGTCGAAAATTTGCCTGGTTTGGGTATGTAACTCGTCATGACTCCCTTTCGAAAACGATCCTCCAGGGAACAGTCAAGGGTAAACGGAGAAGAGAAGGCAAAGAAAGTCCTGGGCTGATAACATCAAAGAATGGGCAGGCCCCGTTTTTTCCACACTTGTACGCATTGCTGAGGATAGAGAGCAGTGGTGGATCCTGTCTGCTGCTGCTTCCACCATGGCACCCCAACGACCCATGACGGGTTACGGGTTGAGATGATGATGATGATTTGAATAAAAAAAATGTCAACATATTCAATACGAAATAAAAGTGAAAATAAAAATCTTCAATATTTCCAAGCTGCTAAGACGGTGTCAAACAACATAGAGAACCTAAGGAAGTCAAAATATTAGTTTTACATAATAGGGATTTATCATATGAATTTTTTTTAGTAATGGGACAATAGATTTTAGTTAATAAACTAATGTATGTATTTACTCAATTAATATATTACCCTGTATATGTGTACCTGTTGTATGATAAGAAAATCTATACAGAGCGATAGAACAGAAGGCAATATGATCATCAGAAGTTATCCCCCCGTCGATCAAGTGTTTCGGTTCTTTAATCTCCTTTACGCTCTAAGGAGGGCGGGCCCATTTAGGTCATGACTCCCAAGTATCGGCGTTCTGTTGTCTTGTGCAGAGAAATGAACCCGCTGTGTTGCAGCTTTTAACTTCACTCCTGTTTTTGCTGCCAGCTGGAGGCAATTGTGAAAGTAACCCTTATGTTGAAAATAAACTGCTGTCCCGAATTCCATAACCCGTTGCGGTTGTTCCACAGCCCGAACGATGCCCTTTCTGCAGTTTCATTGTGCCTCTTAAGTGCCCTTGTTCTTGAATGTCCGTTCAAACCCAACAGTTTTAGTAGATCATACACTGAGGAAGCCACTTGCACCTACCTTGTATGTATGCGTGTATAGATACATTTATGTAAGAATGTATGCATATGTACATGTGTCCATATGCATGTATATGAGTCTGTTTGTTCGCATGGATGTATGTTCTTCTAAACCTGTGTCTATATGAATATGATTGATCACGTAGTGTGCATATATGTTTGCACACGCATATTTGCGTGTGTGCCTATATGTGTATTCTTGCATGCGTATGTATATCTTTGCGTATCTTCATATTTATGTTTGCACTTTTGAGTATGTACATATATGGGTATGTAGGTGTGTAAATATGTTGACGTTTATGTGTTCGTATGTGGCATTATGTATAGTCGAATGTGTTAGCGCTTATGTTCATTTATGCACCTATGCATGTTCTTGTATATATGGTCTCTGTCCCCATGGTAAGAGGGGTAGAGGGATATCGATAAACGTATGGAGAAGAACTAGACACAGGCATAAAGGAGATACAGAAGGCATGAAAAGGTCTTGAGCAAATCTCACAGGACAGGAGAATGTGGCATTAGTTTGTGAAGTCCTTTGCTCCTTGGGGTACTGAAGAGTAACGATAACGTTCTTGCATTCAGCTACATATCTCTGTACGATTCAAACGTACGCATGTACGATTCAAAAGTACGCATGTTCGATTCAAAAGTACGCATGTACGATTCAAAAGTACGCATGTACGATTCAAAAGTACGCATGTACGATTCAAAAGTAACGATTCAAAAGTACTCATGTACGATTCAAAAGTACGCATGTACGATTCAAAAGTAACGATTCAAACGTACGCATTTACGATTCAAAAGTACGCATGTTCGATTCAAAAGTACGCATGTACGATTCAAAAGTACGCATGTACGATTCAAAAGTACGCATGTACGATTCAAAAGTACGCATGTACGATTCAAAAGTACGCATGTACGATTCAAAAGTAACGATTCAAAAGTACGCATGTTCGATTCAAAAGTACGCATGTACGATTCAAAAGTACGCATGTACGATTCAAAAGTACGCATGTACGATTCAAAAGTAACGATTCAAAAGTACGCATGTACGATTCAAAAGTACGCATGTTCGATTCAAAAGTACGCATGTACGATTCAAAAGTACGCATTTACGGTTAGACGCGTGAATGCAAGTGGGTATGCACCTTTGGGCTACTGTCTCACAGAAATATTGCCAAATCTACTCCTCTTAACTTATACATCTACATCTGTACTTATATGCAGGGTCGCTGCTAGGGTATTTGGCACCCTAGGCAAAGAGCTCATTTGGCACCCTGAAGTAGTGAAAATATCTTCTTCTTTGATCCTTAGCCACCGACCGTCAAAGCAGTCAGTGGCCAACACGCCTAGTGGCGTCTTGTAGGGCAACAACAAATTGATTCCACTTTGCTCGGTCGGCGGCCATCCTTCGTACAGTACCCCAACTCTGGTTCATTCTTTGCATCTCAGCCTCCACAGTCCTCCACCAGGTTTGTTTTTGGTTTGGGCCCTATCTTATTCGTTTTCCTTCAGGGGTCCAAAGCATAGCTGTTCTTGTGATGGCATCGGGGGTCTCTTTCCTGAGGACATGGCCAATCCCCCGTGGCGGGGTGCGGCAGGGCGGTCTGTCAACTAGTGAAGGTGGTGTGGGCATGTCCTCGAGAGTGCTTGCATCCCGAGTAAAGGCAGATCTTGGTTGGTGGATGGTATTCAAGGGAGAAGAGTGGAGTAAGTCAGATGAGAGCTGGATGAACTACGAGTACCAGCAAGTCATCATCAGCCTTGGTAGAGAATGCAGAACTTGGGCCAATGGGAAAGCAGAGCTGGAAATTGATCAGCTTATAAATGATAATGCTGGGGATGATGGTGCCATTGTGTACACTGCTGGGTCTGTAATCTGTGGTAATAAATCAGGGTGGGGCTTCTCTGCTAGATTAAAGGGCAGAACCGTCGCTAAACATAGTGGCGCTTACATGATAACAACCTCCAGCATGAGAATGGAGGTAGAGGCAATTACTGCTGCCTTAAGATGGCTGTCTGAGACTTTATTAACAAAGGCAGTTATTGTATCAGTCTCACAATCCATGCTTCGAAAGGTCCAAAATAGATACTTCGACATGAATGGAAAACCTCCATAGAAGCATCGAATCTTCAAGAACTGATATGGATCTACTGTCCTGGTCATGCCGGGGTACGTGGCAATGAAAGAGCTGACAGACTAGCTTCAAGAGCACCCATAAAAGGTGCATTGGTCATGGATAAAGAAGAAATACTGAGGGCAATTCATGTTCGTCTATTAGAGAATGACACTGCAATCGATGAATCATCAATGCTAAGACTGCTGGAATTTGGCATCAACGTAAGACCAGCAGGGATGGACGTATGAGAGGATGCATCCGCCGTGTATACAACCAGTGCGCTACAGGAACAATTAGCATTTATACCTTTTGACATTTGCTGAGGGAGACTGAGCACCTATTGGTTTGCCCGGAGTGCAATGACATCGATTCTGATTAACATTAACATTGTTTCATTAAACCACAAAACACACTGTCTTTTCTCCCGTGGATTCATTGTGACAGGGGAGGAATAAAAAGCTGAAAAAAATGAAGATTAAAAAACTTGTCAGAACTTGGTATTTAGTAAAAACATAATGAGTTTCTGTGTCAAATAGGATACACTTTATATTTCTACACCTGCTGGCTCACTGTTTATATATAGTGATGAAAGTTGTAAAGATAATTTTCGCACACTCTGTGTGTGTGTGTGTGTGCGCGTGTGCGTGCGTGCGTGCGTGCGTGCGCGCGCGCGTGCGTGCGTACGTGTGTGTGTGTGTGTGTGTATAATGTAACATTTGCATAAATGTGTTAATAAAAAATATATGTATATATATATATATATATATATATATATATATATATATATATATATATATATATATATATATATATATATATATATATATATATATATATATATATATATATATATATATATATATATATATATATATATATATATATATACGCGTACTTACAATGGTCTTGAAGGGCCACAGAAAGTTTTTTTGTTTGTTTTGTAGCGAGAGACCAGCGCTCTAACTACTCTGTCAATCGGACTCTCAGTATAAACACACGAACGTATATATTTTCACAAACACCATCTGTCTACCATTTATAAGCACACTATATCAAAGATTCGGACAGTGTATTTTTCCAGTGTCGTTTTATTATTGCTCTATGGAGGAAAACATACATTTCACCTATTTGGTGTAAGCTCTTGATTTTCTTTGTGGTGGTTAGATTAGCTTTGAAGGAATTACTCTAGTAAATTATTCAAGAATCTTCGCTCTCCGCAGTCTTTCACAGAGTAATATCTGGTCTTTGTTCTTTTTACTCTGAGACTAAATGATCAAGAAGAAAGAACATTAAAAAGAAAAAAAAACACATGAAGCAGCAGATAAGATAGTATGAGTTTCTGGTTCCGACCAGAAAATTATGGACCGCCTATTCTTGCGCCCAACTTTTTGTGGCAATCATAGATCGTCAATTTGCTACGACCTCTGTGCAAATTTACAGGGGAAAAAACTACAACTATATTTCTTCAGAATTACTTTAATTTGGTTAAGAACATAATTTTTGTCTTTCTCCCAGGCATTTCAAATCCTTTAGAGCAGCGGTAGGCAACCCAGGAGTTGTTCGGATCTACTTTAGATACACAGAGATCTCCAAAGATCTACTTTGATAAAAATCATGTCTGGGGAGCTAGCCGGAAAATCAGTTTCAATTGTAAAATGAAGCTTTAAAATGTCTCTCGGCATTACCTTTCCTGACAAAAGTGAAGGCTTCCTCGTATACGAGTATTTAATTTGGCGGACGAGAGCTAGTTCAAACTTTCCCTAGCGTGAAAAGTTCTTTTTCCCTCCGTCACCTAAAGATCTACCAAAATCATTCCTTTCAATCTATCGCGAACGACCTGATGCCGACCCCTAGTTTAGAGTGTCTGCCTCATTGTAATTCTTCTAAAAAAATTATCTCCATTTCTCTTTATTTATTATATCTCTCAATATAAGAATGCGTTCTGGTATATCCGGACAAATGTTAATGATTGACAGAGACGTTACACAAAGTAAGGTCATCATTATTAATACATTTCAGCTACCTTGGAGTGCAAGTCATCAGCAAACACCTTCCAAGCCTTTCTTACCTGTGCCATCCCAGTTAACGTCATTCCCTGTCTGTCATTTCTGTCTCAAGTTATTTTTTTTCATGTAAGTGAGTTGCTTCGTGCCCATTTCGCTAACCCTGAGCATTCCATAATAAGAACTGCCTTGTAATGCTACCAAGGATTGTTCTAACGAACGCCAGCGTCTACTTCTCACCTCTTGATGTATCTCTTGTTGTACCTCTTGTTTGTCAGGTTCCGGTGATCAGCTCTCTGTCTCGCTCTCTTTCTATTTCTCTCTCTCTGTCTGTGTGAGTGTGTGTTTGCGTGCATGTGTGGGTGAGTGTGTTTTTGTGTGCATGTGTGTGTGAGTGTGTTTTTGCGTGCATGTGTGTGAGTGTGTATTTGTGTGCATGTGAGTGTGTGTGTGTGTGTGTGTTCAATTACTGAATGCAATGATATTATGAAATACTGATTATGGAAGTTATGAATGTTTTAATTTGAAAACACTTTGAGAATTATATCATTGCGGTGGAGAAATGTTAAAAGGCGATAATGCTAATATCTTTACCCTGATAAAATAAAGATTACAATCGTTCGTTCGTTCCTCCACATTAGTGATCTTGTCACACCATTTTAATTTGTCTATTCTGCGCGGGCACACAATTACTGAAAGTCACGTACTAGTAATGTAGAAAACATTTATTAAAGTGAAGAAAAAAAAAAAGCAGGAGGGTTTAGAAAAAGGGCCCTTAAATCATGGTGTATTGTGTGTCAAAGCATTTAGATTAAAAAGAAACCAAAGGAAAGATTAAAGGATTCTGAAGACCGCACTAGGCTTATGTCGTCGGAAGAGCGGATCTAATTTCAATGCTCTGTTGGAAGGCATCTCGCTGTTTTGTTTTTTCTCCACACGTTCTTTCCTATTTTAACACTCGTTCGATTTATTTCAGGTTCACATCTCGCCATTTTTCTGTGCTCTTTAACTGTCGAAAAATTAATAAATTTGACTTTATTTCACGTCAGTGTCGTGAAATATTCTAATCCACATATATAAATTATCAGGTAAATGTAAAGCCTAACACATAACTTCAATAAAAGGAAAGAAGAATGGTAAAGAACAGTGCTGTCACAATGACTGTACTCGAAATCCCCCTTGTTTTCTCCTTCGTCTGCAAATTGTAACGTTTCACGTTGATAGTAAAAGCCTTCTGCAGCATACACGCGTTTCCCCAACACAATAAAATGTGTACTCCATTTCTAAGAAAAACCTTGAGATACGCAAGATGACCTAGATTTAAAATTCCATTCATGTCATTTTATACACTACGTTACCAAAAAACGAAAGACAGATGGACTAAAGATAGAAAGAAAGGGAGAGGCTGAAAGCCGGAACGCATGCAACACTAAACACGCGTCTCGCGATACACAATTACTACCATCACGCGTGTAAGGCCACAAGCACTAGCTTTTTTCAAATCGACAGTGATAAAAAAACACTACACACACGAGAGTTAGTTTTTAAAAACTCACAAAACGCTTATTAGGAAACATGACATTATACTGGTTTACGTTTGAAAACATTACAGTACCCAGACACCACATCGTATTCGAAGTAAACAGGAGGTAGAAGAAAATGCATATTTTGAACGCAGCCACTTAGCTCCTTTAAATTTGTATATTTGGGTTTCTTAGGACTTGCTGACAAAGAATATGTTAAACGTTACGCAAATAGTCTAGGAATTACCAAATTATAGCCAAAAGAAATAGTGAGGGATGTCAGACAACACCCAAAATCAGAATCGCTCAGTGGCAGATTTTCACCCCACCATTGTACGGGAAATGGGTCTCCATGTTAAATCCGATTTGATTGGAGCGCAAGAAATGTAAGGCTAAACACGATTAGTCGGGCTATAAATACTATCTTTTGTTGTCAGGGGAAACGGGAGTAGGAGTACTTTTTTTCAAACGATTGGGTAAACATGGCACGATTGGTTAGACCCGCGAATATAGTCAATCAGAGGCGTCAGGTCACCACCACATGTTCAAATAAACTTACTACAGAACCAGTGCGTTGAGCACCAGTGCATATTTTTCTAAATAAAAGCCTGGGACATCGGCAGATCGAAGTTGTGCTATATTCATTGCCATTCAACGTAACTGTGTATTATTCCATGAATTGTGGTAAGCTTGATATATTCAATATCTTTTTAATGAAAATTGAATGTAAATTGATAATTTATGTCTGTATATATGTGTGGTTCAGTAGCGAACATGAGGTAAAGCCTATATAGTGCTCCAACCTGAACAGAAGGTGTCGGAGGAAAGTAAAACTGCATGGAATTGCCAAACAGTACACTGACACCTATATTATTGACTAGAAAGAAATAATGCTGGAATTGCAGAGGCGTAGTAACCATTAGGGAGGAATATACTGGTGTAAATTATTTCAGATGAAGCTGACAGTTGGCCTACCGCTCTGAACTCAGTGTTTGTTATGTATTGTGTTCAGTCTGTAAATGGATTATAAACTAGTTATGAAGTAGAAGGTACAACCTTCTTGTTTCAGGGACCGTGGTCCTAAAGCTATTGAGCAGCACCTGGTCTGAGCTTTGCTGAACCTAGAGGCTGACAGCATACTCCTGGGTCCAGATAGTGACCAGTGAGGTGTCTCCAGAACACAGGGAGGCTATCGAGCAGAGGAGTCTTATCCTGCCGCCATCACGAAAGATAAGGCTATGTGGCCAGTGGAGCTCAACATTATGCCCCCCCTCAAAATCTGACTTTATAATAAACCAGAGGGAAAATACAGTGTTTAAATTGATAGGGACTGTGAACTTTTCCCCATACTACTTACAAGATAAGCAAACACTTGAAGTCATGATGACAAATAACAACATAGCTTGAAAAAACAAAACCAGTATTACCTCATATTACTACTACACAACTGACACACATAGGATAATATTAATAAAATATGTCACTACAAGGTTCTCATTGATAAATTCTGTACATATAAATTGTAATTACAACTGATTGTGATTCCTGATTTACTTTGTAGTTGAATCAGGACATATATGTTAATGAAAGTACTTAATACATATTGATATTTGAAAATTTACCAGTGACTCATTTAAGATAGTCTTATAGAATGTTACATGTGTGTGAGTGTCACAGTGTTGTCAAGTGTGGTGGAATAAATTAAATTGTTTATCTGTCTGTTGTTGTTGTGACTTACACTTCATCATATACATACCCTAGACATTTAACGTAGTCATCACAATATTCCAGAATAATTCTGACTGAGGCATAATGTGGTAGCAAGTAAGGTTATCTGTAAAACACTACACCTATTAGATACAGATACCTTCACAGCTGATCTCAGTCAGTACACTAAGTCCCCTATAAAAATTTATAACATCCCACTTTACCACATATATTGGGGTCTCGCTCTCGGGATTTTGAATCTTTCCCTATTAAAAATATTGGGGGGTAATTCACTTCAGGGAATAATAAGAATTAAAAAGTATCCTTGGGTGAAAATAAATAACGTTGAGCTCTCAGTGCCTGTAGTGTCCTTAGATAATTATTGGAAGATTGAATCGTT
>JAMPIV010013543.1:0-100303 GCA_024509875.1 Oreohelix idahoensis
GACTACTTTGCCAGGAGCCTGAGAAGCATCGATTAGTGACTGCCTAACACCAATTGTTGTGCATCCAGAATCAAAAAGTACTGAAACTGGATTGTCATTTACTAAACCTTTGTGTAAGACTAGAGAACCTCTTCCATCATGCGCGATTGACGCAGGAAGAGCGGGAAGAGGATGGCCACAGCTTAAAGTAGACACTGTGGTTGGCTCAAATAATGTTCTGCATTGGGGGCACTGAGATGCTCTCCCAAAATCAAAAGCGGCACATGCCATATTATTAGAGTCATCATTATCTTTATTTTGTTTATAGGATTCGTGGGACTCTTGCTGAGCAGAGTTCGCCTGGTAATGAGATTTATGTTTTTTGTATTGTGCTCTACCTCTGTTATTATTGCCTCTGTAATTATCCTTGTTTCCACTGTTATAACCCCTACTTGGGTTTGAGTCATAGTTCCTTTGGTTACTATTATCATATTCATTATAATGAGTATCTCTGTAATTATGATCTTGTTGTCTCCATGAGGGAAAACTTGGATAATTTCTATAATGACTTCCTTTGCGAAAGTTTCTATAATTATGACCACCTCTGAATCGAGGGCTGTCGGCTCGTCTCCAGGTATTCGAAGAAGAACCCTGAAATGATTGGTTACCTTGGTTCTGATAACCGTTATGGCTACCTTTTTTATTAAACCTATTTTGAGGTTCTTGGAATCTGCGTGAGTGATTAGGGTTGTATGGTGTTGCTGAAGCAACTGGCATACCTTCCCTAACCTTAGTATTGCTAATAGCTACGTCTGGATGTGCAGTGACGTATTGGGTACAATACTGTTCCATTTCTTTTAGTGTCTTGGGTTTACGCTCATGTAAGAATTCAAGGAATGGTTTATTTATACTTGACATAATCTTATCTCTGAGTATCAAGTCCATAAGGGCTTCATATGTCTTTTTCTGTTTTGGACAACTCAATCCAACGATCAAATGTAAGACGTGTCCTTGCAATGAATTCTGAGAATTCTACACCTGCCTCAGGAACCATTGTCTTAAACAAATTCCGGTAACCTTCCTCAGACAACTGGTACTTCTTTAATATGGCTGCCCTAATAACATCATAATTATCCTTGTCAGCCTCTTCAACCAAACTTAAACTAGTCAGAGAATCACCTTTCAAATTTTCTGACAACTGGTTAGCATATTGTGATTTGTCCACATTATGGGCTCGACAAGAGCGTTCAAATCTATTTAACCAGAATGTTATGTCATCACTGGAAGGATTGAACGCTGGTACCTTGACCTTGTAAGTAAAGGGGTTACCATTACCACCAGATGCTTGATTAACATTACTTATGTTTGTTAATTTTAACTTTTCTAACTCAAATGCTAAAAGTTCTTTTTGGTGTTCATGTTCTCTCATTGCTTTTTTCTCTTCAGCAGCCGCAGCAGCAGCAGCTTTTCTCTCTTCAGCAGCAGCTTCATCTTTTCTTTTTTCTTTTTCCATTTCCATCTGGAATCTTTTTTCCTCAGTCTGTATCTGCAATTTCTTTTGTTCAAATTCTCTTTCTAATCTTTTCTCTTCAGCCAGAGCTTTTCTCTCTTCTGCAGCAGCTTTTCTCTCTTCAGCAGCTAATGCTTTGTCATATTGAGCAACTGCCCATTGTTCTAAGTCTGTACCAGTCTTATCAAGGGATCTCCCTTGTGCAATAAAGTATTCTAATGTAGACATGATGTCTGACAATGATACTACTCACTTGAAACAATAATAATAAAATATATTTCAAGGTAATATAGCAAAAAGTTCTTCGATCAAGAACATAAAAAACAATTATACAAGACAACATGAAAACATTTGCGGAAATCAAATAAATCAAATGGAAAAAATAATAAAAAATAAACCGCAAGAGGATAACAAATACAAATAACGCCACAGTATATAAATATAAATGTTGTATGAAACTGAAAGATAGCAAAGGGTAGACCAACAAATTACAAACAATTCAAAACAAAACTAAAGAATGTGAAGAAACTTCCGAAAACAACACTGACCATATCGTCACAACTAACCAAAAAAATAGCAACAGCAGTCGCTTTGCAAATTCCAGTATCGGAAATTTGCACACCCTATAGAAAACGCTCACAATAGACGACCTCTATCACGTGGTATGATCTAAGGGAGACTCCGCCCAACCGAAACAACAACCCGCAGAATACAAACAAATATCACATATAAACATGTAAACATAAATGTACATATAGCATAAATATTTATAATATAATGTAATGTAATGTGTTGCAGATAGAATGTGTTGCGAAGAAGGCACAGTTATACGCAATAATGCTACAGTACTATGGTACTTTATTAAATAATCAAATCTGGCCTAAATCATAAAAGTTCAACACAAACTAATACAGTGCAGGAGAATCCACTGTTTACAGTTCCTCAGAATCACAAGTAAGACTTATCGCTTCAGTTGCACTGTACATTTTGCAAACACTGTCAAATATACGTTCCAACTCTGATATGTAATGCTGTCTGTTCCAAACAAACTTGCTGTGTAACGCTGTCTGTTCTATGGCAAATGTCCATCAACAAAAAATGTCAACAAACGCTGACCTAGTTACTGTATACCTCGATAGGACAGGTCGCGCTGACATCGACTGTAAAGTTGTATTGCTGGTGTTTACGTGTGTCGTAACAGGCCCCAAGGAATGGTCTGGTCTCAGTAGCTGACTTCTCAAATATGTCTACTGTGCAGGTTGACCCAGGAAGCTGGCACACCACTGTAAAGAAATTATACGGCCACCAGTGTAAAGACATTGGCCACCACTGTAGAGAAGTTATTTCTTACTACAACTGTAGTACCCCACTGTAAAGTTCTGTTGTTTGCGACTCCACTGTAAAGAATCGAGTGTGGTGTATAGAACCTCACTGTAAAGTATGATGGCTGGTAGTACTGTTGTATTCAAAGAGGTGCTGTCACCGTGAAGACAGACACAGGTCAACTCGACCTACACAGGGTAGTGTAAACATTGAAGTGAGAGTACATTGTACGCGAATGGTAGAATGGTTCTGAAGAGTTGACAACTTGGTAACAATATATTCATACTCTCACATGTAGAAGTCAAGGATTACTGGGACTACTGTGTTCTTTTTATAATGTTTAATGAGACGCACACTGGAACAGTACGTGTATGGTTACAGGAACACATGACGACATAAACAGCATGGTGTTGATCAATGGTGTATCATCTTAAGTTAGCATACATGCTGGATAACCTCAGACTGGAGCATTTGTAGACAAGCATTCAGAGTTCCATAATTACTACATATATATATATATATATATATATATATATATATATATATATATATATATATATATATATATATATATATATATATATATATATATATATATCAGGTTGTACTGACAGATCACGCCAGTTTATACATAATGTTCATAGTGACTCTTGTACAGAATCTCTCTTAGCATGAGTGTAGATTGTACTCTAGCGTAGATTCTTTCAAATAGCATTCAGCACATATCTTCGGAGTAAATGCTAAATCTCCCATAATAGATCTTTCTTTCATAACTGTGATCTCTGGATCATTATCGGGTAGTAAGGGACAACCCTGTTCTCTAATGAATGATTGACAATAATTCGGATTCCAAGATGGCTTCCTTGGTCCTTAACATCGCTCACACAACGGTGAGATGACAAAACTTCTAGAAAGATTCACTTCATAAGGATATCAAAGTTTCCACCAATATCAGCATTATCTGTCCTCATAATTGCTGTGTAGAAACATTCTTAGTGCTGCTAAACGATATGTCGTTCTGACATCTGAACATAAGTAGATTCATGTAGGCCTAAACATAACCCATCGTAAGCCTAGGAACGAAGTCAGTAAAAGTACGTTTACCTTGGCCAAGAATCAATAGCAAGCACAAAAACACTTTTCTGGCGTAATAGAACAATACTGGGGAACACATAGACTAAAACAGTCCTAGAAGACACAATCTTCTTCCCCATGATAACTTGAGATCACAAAACATTGGACCGCTCGACATTGGCGTCCCGCCAGACTCCATAACCGAAGAACACACTCTCTTATCTTCATCCGCTCAGAGTGTAAGAACAAATAATCCAGCCCAGACACACAAAGATAACATGATATAAGACGGAATCGTCTCAAACAGACAAACAGTAAACCTAGATTCGGACTTTCAATATTCCTGCAAAACCTTAAGCGAGAACAATCTGTTTCCAGCTATAATATAAAATCTAGATTCCTCCGCTTGTTCAATCCACGGAAACAAAACAGGAACCGATCACCCAAAGAATAAAATACACATTTACTATTCTGAGTTATTCCCCTTTCTTAAAAGTTGTAAGTTCATAAATAAATATCCTTTTATCAAACAGATAGTTACATTTTCATTTGTAATCGTATCAACTGTAATCTGTGCGACATATAAAAAATATGTACGCAACAATGATAATGATTATAATTTAATGACAGTTCTCAAAACATGTAGTTCCACAATAATAGACGAATTCATGTTGTTAATCTGTAAAGCAGGCTATTAAAGTACATGAATTCAACGGACAACCATGCCGCCTGTCACGTCCTAGTCCGCGCATTAATTATTTAAGAACACCATTGTCAGTGATTGTAAAATAGTCACAAGCATACTTCTCTCTAAGCTGGTACACATATCTCTGGCACTCAATAGATGCAAACACTTTCTTGTAACACAATCATAAATACGGACACAGCGGTCTCAAAAGGACACCTCGAAAACACAACCCGACCGGCTGGACACACTTCCAAACGGCAACTCACCAAAAGTCAACTTACTTCTGCTCTGCACGCGCGTCTGCGTAATTATTTAATATGACGTCATTTTAATGCAGCGGCGCTCTACTTGAGCACCGCGATGCTTCAAAATCATGAACCCATCTCGGTGTCACAGAATGGATTGGGGCGACCCCTTCTTCTTCCTATTCTCTGTTTCACTACGGCAGTAATCGGTACATTTGTGGTACGAATTTTATTGAGTGCTTTCAACTGTCGCACTTTCTTTCTTTCTCTGCTAAGTAGCAGATATTTTGTACCTACATTATTTCGCTACTTTCAGTGTATTGTGTCTTGTCTGTTTATCTGACACTCCTGGTGGATAATAATACTAGACATTGGCAGGAGCGGCTGAGAGAAATTATTTTCAAACTGTTAAAACTTAAGTGATTATTAAATTTTGTTATTTGTAATTTTACAAATTTAACTTCGATTTAATCATTTTAATATTACTGCATGTTTGTCTCAGTCAAATTACAACACCCACTCTAATCAGAGATAAACCAGTATAATTAGTATTCTACTGAGTAAATCAGAGGTGGGGGCTTAACGAGCTAAGATTAACCATTGCTTACTTCTTCATAAAAGTGGTCGGCAGATTCTAGAATTAACGTGCTCAGCCAAAGCAGCATTGTTTTCGCTTATCTGAATATCTTGTGAAGACTCACTTTGTGATAGAAGCGTCATTACCCTTCTATCCACATCTCTGCCAAGAGTAATCTTGTGCGAAGGTAGACACCTTTGAAGCCCATATTAGATACTCTTGAGTTCTGGCCACTGTTGGACCACTACTGCAAAGCAGAGGATGCAGTACCGTCACACTCGGTGCGCAAAAGAGGCGTAACAATACTACATACTATGGTAGCTCCATATCTCTTGGTGTATCTTGTGAACCCTGTCGACATTATTAAGTGGTAAAGACCACGCAGACGTTAAAACTTCTCATAAGATAAAAACGCACACTGTAAGAGTATAAATACTCACATCCACAAGTGGCTGTGCCACACTATAGAAATAACCACTCCAAACACCACAACGGAGCTAAGCAGACTCACTTATTCTGTTGAGTCCCCGTCATATCTAGTAACATTCAAACATCATTCTTGTCAATTTCACGCAATTTCATGCATGCAGTTGGAAGTGCAGAGCGGTGCAAAAACTCCAATAAAAATTAATCAATCAAGGTTGCTTCACACCGCAAAGCGAATCCCAACAGGTATCAACAATCAAACATCAGAAATGCTGTCATGAGACTGAATCATAAATAATATTAATAAACGAACATACTTCATCTTTCTTGGTGAAAACATCCAAACTGTAAGTCCCAAATACGTGTAGAACATCCCTGGGTTTGACAGAATCAACAAACACTTTCTCAATGGCAGATTTCAAGTCCTGGTTCCAACGGATAGCCATAAATATACGCTCCATTTTAGTGAAGATTTTTAGTGCAGGTTTGTAACAAATTGTGATCTTTCACTGCCCTTGCTGTGCTGAATACGTAAAAACTGGCAACTTCTCCAAAACCTGAAAAATCGTTAAAATAGAAAATGGTTTGGAATCAATTTTACAAATTAAAATACGGGACGTTTCGGGTATCACTCTTCGTCAGCCACTGTTAAAAACAGAGAACAAAGAACGAAAGAACAGAGGAACTTTATTTTCCAAGTGTTTAGAGATACTGACAGATCAAAAGAAAAAGACTCTAGACCTGCAAACATGAAACCGTAGGAGAAACAGATATAAGATGAGCGATACAGAGAGATAAACAGATAAACAACACAGGTGATGCGAGGAGAAAAGTACAATAAATAAGGACGTACAAATACAAAACCAAAAAGAAAGAAATATTAATACAAGAAATTCAACAGTCAACGAAAACCAAAATGAGATAGTAAAATAACAAACCAAGTTAATACAATCCTGTTTCTTCTTCTTCTTCCTCGTTCGTCCTGAAAAGGACGTTGGTTGCATTGTGTCCGTTTACAGCGCAGTTGCGATATTTGCGCCTTTTAGCCAACACATCGGACTTCAGCACTGCATTTTTTTGGGACCGGGTTTGCCTTCCCACTTTGATCCCTACTCTCTCAGCCAGACTGCAGCGATGCAGCCTGTTTCCAGGACCACCACTTGGAGGTGGAGTAGGGTCTTGGTCAGCTCTGGTTCGCCGACCCTGACGCAAGCAGTCAATGTGCTTCTGCTTCTTCTTTCTTCTTCAATCCTACAATCCTGTATGAAGCTCAGTAGTAGCACTGAAAAATCGATAGTGTGAGAGATGTTATTATCTTTCAGCTCCCCAAAGAACATAGGACCCCGTTACACGCCCATTGAGGCATATTTGGGAATATGGTGTTAGGCTCTTATTTTCTTGACCATCGGCACACTAGGGGTGATGTGGTCAACATCACGCCGGCCGCCTTAACCTTCCCAGAGTTGCTCTGGTACCCAATTCATGAGGCTGGGTCGACCCCGGAGCCGTCTAAAAAATCCCTCCTGAACTGGGGATCGAACCGTGGACCACCAAGCAAGGAAGCCAGTGCACTAACAACTGAGCTAACGTGGCTCCAAAGAGCATAGGCTGTCAACAAGTTTATCCCAAGGAGAAGACTAAGCGTTGGGCGTGTCGGGAGTTGCATGAGAGTCCTTACTTACTTACTTACTTACTCAGTCGTTCCTCTTCTACGTGAGGTGTACAGGTTTGGAAGAGAGAGCGCCGTATTTTCCTATCGGCTATCTTCCTCCTGGTCTGGTCCCATTCTAGTCCTCGGTCCTTCAGAGATTGTCTAATTTGTCCCCCCAGCGGACTCTGGGTCGCCCTGGAGGTCTGGATCCTGTTTGAGAGTCCACAGCTGGAATTTAGACATTTTGAACCAGTTATCAATGTGCAATCAGTATTCAGGCGCCAATGACCCTTTTTTGCCCAGACGCCCCGAGTACTGTCAGTACCCCCTGCTTCCATCTCTTCTTTATCCCTTTCATTTGTATCTCCAGTTCTCTTCTCCTTGTGCTCTTTATTCTCCATTTACCTCCCTTATTCTGTTGACTCAACACGGATTTCTCTGTAATGTCATTAACAGATGCCAACAATGTGTGATCTATCCATGGCCATAGTCCTCTTCTCACCTCCTGCCGCACATGCACCTGTCTGGCTCCTGTCATGAAATCCACAACGGAGATAATGCCACATGTTGTTTGAATGCGAAGAACTTCCCCCAATTAGTCTCATGTGACCAAAATATTCTTAAGAATTGTCATTAGAAGAGTGAGAAATAACATAAAACCAGAAATTGGTGATGAACAATGTGGAATTGTAGAGGGAAATGGCACAAAAAAAAAAACGCCAAATATATTATAATAACATTAATAGAAAGAACTATAGAAGTTAAAATAAATCTATATTTGAGCTGTATAGACTAAACTAGTGCATTTGACAAAGTGAAACGTGAGAAAATTATCAAAATGTAAGAAAGCATAAAGAACGATGGTAAAGACATCAGAATAATAACAAACATGTACAGGCAACAACCAGCGACTATAAGAATTTGCAGCCAAATAGAAACGGTTGAGAGTAAAAAAAGGGTGAACGACAGGGGCGTGTACTATCACCGGATTTGATCAATCTGTACAGTGAAAACATATTGAGATCCATAGAGGGCTTGCCAGTAATATCAGTTGGCTTACATAATATTAACAACGAGATACGCTGATGATACGGTCTTAATAGCAAGAAGTGAAAAGAAATTGCTAGAAACGATGGACACTCCCGAAACAGCATAGGCCTTCAACAAACTCATGCCAAGTCCTCCTGATCCATGTCATCAGCCTTTTTCATCCATATTATTTCCGTCTCCAGCTTCGAGTATGTTTTTTCCATATTCTATCTCTCTCACCCTGAGGATTCCACAACATATGCCTTACACCACTTTTAACAGATTTCTTCAATACGTGTGTCTCATTCATCGCTAACGTCTTCTTTTCATGTCTTGTTCCGCCGGCACTTGTCTCGTACTTGTCATCAGCTCCATGTTGGTAACATTGCCGTACTATTTCAATCCTGTTATTCCACACAAGCACCCACTTATGACAGTTTCACTTTGTCCTTGTCGTTTTTGTTGTTCTCCATGTTTCAGAGCCATGTAATTTATCGTTTTTGTTGTTCTCCATGTTTCAGAGCCATACAAAAGGACTGACGTGACATTTGAGCTGAAGATTCCGATTTTTTTTTTTAGTTAGTGTGCAAGTTGAATGGGCCAGCTCTTTAAATTCTGCTTTTATTTGCACTTAACACCATTAGGAAAAGGGCATGGTGCAATTAACATTAGTAAGAACATTATTATGGGTAATTGTTATTGTTGAGCCGAATCGACGTCACTGCACTCCGGGCAAACACATAGGTGCTCAGTCTCCTTCAGCAAATGTCGAAGTGTATAAATGCTAATTGTTCCTGTTGCGCGTTGGTTGCATACGCGCCGCATACATCCTCTCATTCGACCATCCCTGCTGGTCTTACGTTTGATGCCAAATTCCAGCAATCTTAGACTTGATGGTTAATCAACGGCAATGTCATTCTTTAACAGGCGATCATTAATTTCCATCACTATCTATCCCTTATCCATATTCAGCGCACCTTCTATGGATGCTCTTGAAGCTAGTCTATCAGCTCTTTCATTACCACGTAAACGACTAAATAACGGACACCATGAAGAAATTTGAAGGGCGAAGTAATCGTTTCATTTGATAATATTGGAAAGACTAATGTAATGAAGCGGTTAAACAGTATCACACAAGATAATCCTTTCGTTATAGCTGCCTGTATTTTATTACACATAACTCTTTTTCTAACCTTTTTTTCTTTTATAGAGCTTCGATATCCTGTTCAAAGTGACCCGAGGTGACCCCATTCCGTTATATCTGGGATACATGGTGTGAATTTTTATCAAATTTTGAACGCTAGACTGATGTTAGTTATGAAAAGAGCTGGTCCTGAAAAGGATCGTTATCTGCCTATCTGGAGTCGTCACGTTGTTTGCTGATCTCTAATGTTGTCGCTTGTTTAAACGCATGTTGTTTCCTTTTTTTTTTTTTTTTGTAAGTGTGCTGTTATTATTTTTAAATCTTTTCTCGCAAGCTTGCTGGCAGCCGTAAAGAGGGTTAGTCTATGAATGGACTGCTAGCTGAATGTAGGCCCATGTATGTTCTTGGTTGGTTTCAGCTAGATTCAAGCTCCGCTGATTACATTCTTACCACAAATATATTTAGCGCTTAGGTTTATAAGAGACATTTTAAATAGGTTCTTTAAAAAAGGATCTGCCCTGGCTTAGGTCTCGTAAAATTGAGAATCTGAGTCAGGACATTTTTTACAGACTCCACTAAAACACGACCGACTCTACTAAAAAACGACCGACTCTACTAAAACACGACCGACTCCACTAAAACACGACCGACTCCGACTCCAAAGCCCTCCTACAAACTAGACGCAGAAGATGAAGAAGAATTCTTTTATTATGCGCAAACATTTATGAAAGTCTGTATTTTTCTGTTTGTCCTTTCAGGTGTTATTCATCCTGCTGATGATGACGATGATTAATGCACACAAATGGTGAGAGACAACGCTACACGCAACAGGAATCATGCATCATTTAAAGAAGTTTAAGAATGGGCGTAAACAACTTGGTATCAAAGGGAAATTATAAATTCTGACCTTTGGGAGATAAGCTGTTCAAACAAAAACCCGCAGAACAACTTGTAAAATAATATTCAGACGTGTATGGATAGGATACACCCTAAGGCAGGGGTCGGCACCATACAAGCTGACAAGATCTACTTTACGAACACTGAGCTCTTTAAAGATCTACCTTAGTACAATCAAGTCTGTTTTCGGATTTCAGAGTATCTGGATTTTGGAATAAGTCAAGCTTATTATGTAACTTTTATCTCTGCCGCAAAATCTGCTTCCTGTAATCTCATCAGCAGAGTTGTGACAAACTAAGACAAAATATTTTACCGAATGTGAACTTTACTTCAAAGAAAAGATCGCTTTCTACTTCATTAAGTTCACGAAAAAGGTGAATTTTAGCAAGCTAACTTGCGGGTTTTCAATGCGAATGCGGTGAAAGTATCTTTAAACCTGAGGAACACAGCGCTTTTAAGTACCGCGCGGAGAGGGCTTGTCCGAAATTTACCTAGGTTAAACATTCTTGCTTCCCCTCGGCCACTTAGAGATCTACCAGATGACGGTTGGGATCTACCGGTAGATGAAGGTCGACCGGTTGCCAACCCCTGTCCTCAGAAAACCTTCTTTTCAGCACAGGGTTTCTCAGACTGTGGAACACGTATTATTGATGGTACCTGTGACAGGTTTAGATTTGTAAATGGAGGTGCATTGTTAAAATGTTAAATAAAATACATAAAGTTAATAATACAGAAACAAGCACAGCCGGACCTAAGGATTTTGTTATGGGGGTGCGAGGTCACGTGACGGCGCCCACTTTAATATAAGCAAATAATTATTGACTGAGAAATTTGTTGTTTCAATTTTCTTGTTTATTTCGAACTGTAATATTGTTATTGTTTTTAATGCATCTCGGCGCCTCCCCCCAGGTGACATCCGGTGCGGCCGCTCCGCACCGCTCAAGAGCCAAAATTGTCTGTACCTGAAGTCATTTTATCGTCTGAACGTTCTATGTGTAACCCCACGTCATCCTTCAAGTTGTTATCGGCACGATGTACGATGTATTGATGTCTTTATATTTCAAGAATCTACTGCAATCACCTCTACAAAATCCCAACTGTAACATTAAGAAATTAGTAGGCCAGTTCTGGGGATTTCGACATCAAGAACGTTTATCCTCCATAAAATGAAAGAACAGTGATTAAAAGAAAATTTTCAAAAACTTTGTGTGAACTTGTCACCGTTGGCCTTATTTGCATAATTTGAAGTCAACTGCGCATGCCAGCCGGCTTTTCTCTGCAAACGTCAACTTCGATCAAGATGTCGGCAGTCAAGTTTATTACTCAAGTCCAGCTACAGTTGAAGTTTATTACTCAAGTCCACTACCAGATGTCGTTGGTCAAGTCAAGGGTCCGGCTCAACTGATGTTCGTGGCCCTTGTTTACTGCGCTTTCAAACTCTACACGGCTTGGATGGACCATGTTTTCCAGGCAGCACAGGATCAAGCTTTCAACTAGCATCTGGAAGGAGTTACAACTGTTAAAGTTAAGTTGACCTGTGAATGTGGTTTTTTAGAAATAAGAGTACTATTGTTAGACCCTTCGTAATCCCTGCTCTTTATATCTTTATGTGTACATCAATGTTCTATGGTTTTTTTTTTCGCGGGCGGTTTGTTGGGAACTTTGAATCTGCCATATCTCCATATGGACGGTTGTAGATTCAAGGTCGCTTCTGTAGGGCTAGTTTGTTAATTTCATGCAGCAGTGTTTTCCCGATTTTGAGCAAACCTCACTGATGTCTGACTGCTGTAAGACTTTTTCAATAGTTTATGTCTAGTTGTGACGTTTCGTCTATCCGTATTGTAATGCATTGTTGTCTAGTTCTATTTTCCTTAGTTTTGTAACAGTTTGTTCGTGTTGTGGTTCTAATCTGTCTTTCGTTTAGTTTTTACAAGTCAGCTGTTTCTACTTCCGGTAGGGTCCTGTCTGTGTCTAATTTTAGCAGTAGATTGACCTAGTTGTTTCATGTTTTGGTTCACTATTAGATTTTATTTGTTTACTGCTAATGTTTCTTTGTTCGTCATTGGTCTTGTCGTGTGATATTCTTTCATACATTAATTTATGTGTTCCCTTGTACTGTTTCTTTTTCTTCATTACAAGATATTAATATAATTTGCATTGTAATTATTGCAATAATAACATAGCCTCATTCCTTGCTTACAAAGAGTTGTAAAGCAACTAGCCATTATATTTCGACTGAGTAAGCCACAGTATTAATTAAAATGGCTACATTAGATTACTTTGTCGAGCAAGGCAAGGCTTTTGGTTATAAGGGTGAAGTATTGAGGGAATTTGCCATGTCTGAGTTGGCTAAGGCAACACAAGAATTAGAGGAACAGAAAGCTAAGGCAAAACAAGACGAGGATGAAAAGAAAGCTGAAAGGAGACGCAAATTAGAAGAACAGAAGGAGGAGAAAAAGAGGATGATTGAATTGGATGAGAAGAGACTTATTGCAGAAGAAAGAAAAATGCAATTTGATAGAGAAATGGAGGAGAAGAAGGTTTTGACATTGGCACATGAGAAGGAAATGATGCTTCTTCATTCAGAGGAATTGAAATTAGGGAGTCAAAATGAACGTAATAGTATTTCGGATACTACTAATTCCTCAGGTAAAAAAAATGCTGACTTTAAATTGCCAATATTTAACCCAGGATTTGATGACATTTCATGATTCCTTTCTCGCTATGAAAGTGTATGTGGGGCACATCAATTACATAAATCTCAATGGTGTGTTAAACTTATGGAATTTTTAAGTGGAGAGTCTTTAAGTGCTGTAAGCACAATGGATGAGACTCTTCGAAACAACTATGATGCTGTTAGAGCATTATTATTAAAACGTTTTCAACTTGATGAAGAGGGTTATCGGTTGAAATTCAAAACTATGATTCCGGAAACTGGGAAGGACTTCTCAGAATTTATCTCTGCCATACGACTTACTTTTAATAGATGGGTTCAGCTCTCAGGAGTTGAGAAAACATATGAAAATTTTATGGATCTGTTGCTAAGGGATAAAGTGTTATACTCAGTAATCAAACCATTTTGGTCGTTTTTGCATGAATGCAAACCGTGGACTCTATCTTCCTTAGAAGAAATTGCAAAACAATATTGTTCAGCACATCCGGGTGCTTGAATTAGCAATAGCCTCATTAAAGATTCACTACCAGTTGCCTCAGCTGGACCCAGATCTTGTAGCCTAGATAGGAATTTTATGCCAAGGAGGTATAATGATAACAATTACAATAGAAATGGGAGTTATAATAGAAATGATAATTTCAATAGAGGGAGGCAACAATTTCGAAATCAGTCACCCCAATTCAGGAATAATAATAATTTCCAATAAAATTCCACTTGGAAAAGACAAAATAACTTTTATCCTAATCAAACCAATTGGAGTAATAACAATTCCAATAATCAAAATTACCAAAACAGAAATAATGCACAAAACTTCAGAAATCAAGGTAATTCTTTTGATCGCCAGAGGCAACGATCTCGTTCACGTGCCCCAGTGCGGTCTGAACATAATGCCGGGGCGGCACTTACTGGTAATGCTCCAAAGGCTAGTCAGGAATTGGGTATTCAAAATGAATCAGTTGCATGTTGCGCATTTGATTTTGATATTGCTTCTCGTTGCCAGGAATGTCTAACTCTATTTCAGAAAGGCAGTACTACAGTGTTGAAGTGCGGACATCCCTTACCTGCAGTAAGCCTATCTGCTCACGATGGCACAGGCAGTCTGGTATTTCACAGAGGGTTTATGAATGATACTCAAGTGTCTGTACTCAGGGACTCAGGTTCAGCTACGGTTGGAATCAGGCAATCGCTGGTTCACCCTTCTAGCTCTACAGGAGATTTTGTAAGTGTATTACATTTGGCGGCACAATTTAATTTTAACCTACGGCCATTGTTGATATTCATACCCCATTTTTTTCACGAAAGGTTAGGGTATGTTTATTGAAAAATCCAGTTGCTGATTTGACGATTGGTCGCATCCATGGGAGCAAAGACTGCTCACCAGAAGAGATTGAACTGTGGGAACGACGACACAAGTTCACTGCATACACAGGCATTGCTATGGCTCAGTTACATGCCAGCAATTACCATACATGTGGCACAGTATTTTCCAGTTTTGGTCTATGTACCATTTTGGAAGATGAGGATGTTACTCCTCATAATGATGATCACAATGATATTTCTGTAAGTAAGGACCTTAACTCTACATGTACAGCAGTTGTCACTGGGTTTGCCAATGTTGTGCCTACAACGTATGATGTACCTTTACATAAGTACACATTTGTTGCAACTACAACCTTGCACACAAACTTTCTCTTATCGTTGTGGCCTTTATTCACTGTGATGCTCTTGTCATCTTTTCTAACATGCACCAATGTAATTGGGAGCTCATCGTTGTATAATCACACACATTTTCATCGCAGAATGTTGTTGGTTATTTTGTTCCTTTTTGCCGTTAATATGGTGTCTTGTGCTCATGACAGTAGTCATTCCGCATTGATGGTTCATTCCATCAATGACAAGACTTGGCATTTCATATCCCATCCTGTGATGACTCCGCAAGTCCAGTCATCATTTCGTATTCTTTCTAGTCATATGCTCAAGGAATATCATACAAGACCCAAGCATTTGCATTCTATTTTCCATGACATTGATGACAATGTGGGTAATTTTTGTCATTTCTCTAATTTATCTGTGATTCATGAGGAAGAATCTTCCTTCCATGATATTCACATGACTCTTCCTATGCTTCCTTTGGATTCTACAGAATCTTGGCGAGATGTTTCTATTTCTTCGTCCTTATCGTCTGTTCAACAGGTGTCCAATCTATTGGAATCCTTTGCTGATGTCCTTACTGACTTCCTGGTCATACATCTGTTATTTCACACGATATCATCCTTACTGATGATACTCCTATTCGTTTACGTCCTTATCCTGTTTCCCGCTAACGTATTTTAAATCTATAAATAACTACAGTATTTGAAATTTGTCTGAGGGTCCAGTCAAATTTACCGCCAACAATTTAACTAGGGTATTTGAATTATTCTAAGAAAACAAGTTAAAAGTTACTTACCCCCCCCCCCTCCACACACCTACCCCAATATTTATCGAAGGACGTAGTAAAATTTAACAACCAATCAAATCGTTACCTATTTTTTGTAAGGACAAGAAAATTTTGATTGAAGTGGAAATAATGCCTATTTTGGGTTTTTGACCGAACTTAGATAATTTATTTCTTAATAACTAAAGATACTTAAAATGCAAGGGATATCTAAAATTATAGCGCTGATATTGCTTAACAGATACACATAGAGATTCCCTCATACAAAAATTATCTTAACTTTGAAAAATTTAATTTAGTAATATTTTCACATCAGGTTAACATCAAATTTAAATACAAAAAAATTAACCCCATTTGAATGAAAAGGAATAACTAAAGGAATACTATATAGACCGAAAGAGAACAATTGGCCGTTTAATTATCACTTTTAATAATTAAAATCGGTTCACAAATAACTATGATATAAAATAAAAAAATGTGGTCAAATTAGACAAACACACTTAAAACTGCTCAATTCTATAGCCTAGGAAATAGTTAACTTTTTTTGACTCGTCATCTGATTGGTTGGGTGTAGTTTGATAAAAATTAACAACTGCTTGTAAGTTCCACCATTAACTAGAAGCTTCCATGCCAAGCTGACATATTCAGAAAGAGACAGAGGGACAAGCCTTTGCCGTCTGTACTGCGATCTTAGTGCTATAGCCCTTTACTGTCGGGCAGCTTATGTGTGTGAATATTCTTTACTTGAGGGTAACACAGATAATTTTGTTTGCATATTTTATTAACCTGTAAGTAACAGGCTATTGTGTGCCATATTTTTTCGATACTGCTGAAAGGGATGTGGTGTCACGACGACCTAAGTAGGAATGTGTATAGGGCATGCTTATTCGGAGTGAAAATGTGTAAAATGTTTGCAAATTGGCAACACACATTTGCGACCGTAAGTGCAGTATTAATAAATTGGTATTGTCTTTTGGAATGACACACTGTTCAAATAACATGCGAAAACATATAGGGAATTTTCGAATGAAGTAATCAACAGGTCACAAGCCATATTGTATCCACCATGATTATTGTATGGAAGACAAACGTGAAGGAAGGACATTAACGTATAATCAATACTGAAGAAGGCTGATTACACCAAGCTGAGTGTAGACAACGGAATTTAAGGTCTGGTGCGACTTGTTAGCACAAGTGGCTGACCTAGGTGGTTATTAATACGGATTAGAGGTGAAATTGATAGAAGCAGATGTTACATAGAAGGGATTGTCCTTCTTATTTCAGGTTGTATTACGAAGTACCTCGTTGCTGCAGTAGCCTGAAAAGAAGAACGTGGGGGAGTGAATGCTCATGCTACAACTTGAAGCTAGCTCCTTTTCTTCAGTCAGGAGTCACAACGTTGGTGTTCAGGTCTATGATCGAGAAAACAGCTGCAATAAACCTTTCAAAGCTAAGTCCTTTATAAAGGCACTGACACTTCATCCTAAACCTAATTTCACCTATTAAAGTATACCACCTGGGAGTGATGACAATAACAGACCTCACAGTTTAGGATTAGTGATAATATCAAGAACTGAGTGTATATTAATTCCAGTGACTTTTGTTGTACACAAATGGACAGTTTCCAAGAATATTTACTTTAGCATGTAAATAACCTTTTCTTGAGTTTGAGAATTCCTGTCCCAACAAGATTGAGGTACAGGAATATTGAATTATACATATATCTATTTTCAGACAGTCTTGCTTAATTTTCATTAAAGTTAAAGTTCTGTTTTGAAATTCATAATTGTTAAAATACATTACCTTAGACACTTTGCCAAATAACACACAGTTAACATACTCTTGGTGAGATCTCAAGAGGTAGCAGCTAGGGACCCAGAGAACTTCATCATCATCATTCCTTATTCTGGGAACTTACATAGCTGGACCTCACCTTGATTGTCTATACATCCTTACTCTTTTCAGAGAATGGGGTATTTCCTATAAGACCAGTCTCTTATCTGGCACTATCCTGGTATCCTTTGATACATCTATTTGTCCAGGATATCCTATAATTAATAACATCAAAACCTCTTATCACATATTGGTGTCCTGTCCGGGATTATTTTTCCACCATACCCTGGGGCTTTTACTGGAGGGAATAATAGATAAATAAATATAAAATACAATTAAACAACTTGTGGTGAAATTGGATGAGCTGCCAGTGCTTATAGTTAAGTTAGTAATATTTGCTAATTTATGATATAAGTTGTTAATAATTTGTGTACAAGTGAGAGAATAGCAGACTTGGCCAAATTTAGATATGCTGCAGTGCAGGCGGCAAAAGACTTTGGCATGAGTGGGGACGCTGTGATTCAGTACGTTACTTCTGAATGTGACAAATTTATAGATAGGAAAGATAGGAGGTTAGCTGAAGAGAAAAGATTACAATTAGAGGCTAGGAAATTAGAGGCTGATAGGGATACTGAAGTTAAAAGGTTACAGTTGGAGGCTGAAAAAGAGACTAGGCAGATGGAGGCTGAGGCTACAAGATTGCAGATGGAGGTGGAGTCTAAGAGATTACAATTAGGGGCAGACAAAGAAGAAAAACGTTTGCAAAGGGAGCATGAGTTAAGACTAAAAGAAATGGAACTTCAAGGACATATTCCAGATAATGGAAGCAGCCCAACTATCTCTGACACTAGTGTAAGTCAGGGTGCCTCAAACTCAGCCATGAATTTTCATTTAGATCCCTTTGTGGAGAAAGACGATGACGTTGAGTCATACCTAAATAGATATGAGAGTTTAGCTACTAACTAAGGGCTAGAAAAAGAAAAGTGGAGTCTAAAATTATCTCAAGGGTTGAGGGGAACTTCGTATGAAGTCTTCTCCAAATTAAGTAGAGAAGATCAAGAAAACTATGACCTCCTAAAACAAGCATTGCTAGTTAGGTATGAAAAGAATGCTGAATTTTTAGAAAGAAATTTAGAAATAGTAAGCTGCTGTCTGGAGAAACCTACCACCAGTTCTCTGCAAGACTAGAAACCTATTTGGAGAAATGGACTGCTCTGGGGAAAACCCAAGACTTAAAGGAAATGATTATGATGGAGCAGTTAAGAGAGTCCATGGCTCCAGACTTGAGAAAATTTCTAATGGAACAAGGTGCAGAGAGGTTGGGGGAGATTCTCAATTTTTCTGACAGATATCAGGCAGCCCAGTCAGAAGTGGCTGGAGTTAAAAAGAAGCAAGCAGAGAGTAATAAAACCCCACAAAACCAGAATAAGTTTGATAATATGGATCAACCCCATAGATTTAAACAAAGTTATGATAGGCCTAGATTTGATCCTAGAGACAGAAACACTCAAGTAAATGAAAAGAAACCCTACAGACCAGAAGGAAAATGGTGTAAAATTTGCAAGTTAAATAATCATTACACAAAAGACTGTAGGAAGAAAAACCCTCTATATTTCGCTGCATGCCTTAAAACAGGAAACAAGGGAAAGAAGGAACTGTCTACAGGACAGCAAGAACCTCACCATCCCACTGTATGTAAAGAAGTAGTATGTAATGGGGCCACTATCAAGTGCCTTTATGATACTGGATTGGATTTTGATTCAGTCGTGAGTTCTAACCTAGTGCACCCAGATCAATATACCACAGAAACAGTGGAGATACAAGGGGTAACTAAGGACGTAGCAACCATGACACTTCCCATTGCAAGAATAAATGTAAAAACTCGCTATGTGGAAGGAGTGATTAGAGCAGCAGTGATAAATGAACCAATCTACCCTTTGATATTGGATTGTAGATGTGTGTTTTTGGGAAGTCCCAAAAGACCAGTGATTATGGCAGCAGTACAGACCAGGTCACAGTCAAGGAAGGAGGAAGATAACCCAATAAATACTCATCCAGAGGAGATGAGGAAAGCACAGGCTGAGGATAAGTCATTAAAGCCGTGTTTCAGAAAACTAACAAAAAGCCATACCCCTCCAAACAAAGGAGAATTTTATATGAAGAATAATTTGATGTATAGGAAGGCTGGAACAGGATCCAATGGTCATGGACAACTAGTTCTTCCATCTTCATATAGGGAAAAGGTGATGGAATTAGGCCATGCTATCCCCTTCAGTGGTCATATGGGGATTAGCGCCACAGGACAACGTATAGCTTGTCATTACTTCTGGCCAGGAATAATTGAAGATATAAAAAGATATGTCAACTCCTGCCCAGAATGTCAAAGGGTAGCTCCAAAACATTGGACTGCACCTGCAACTCTTGGTGAAATACCAATCATAGGAACCCCTTTTGAGAGAGTTGCAGTGGATATTGTTGGACCTCTCACACGAACCAAGAGGAGAAACAGTTATACTCTTACTCTGGTGGACACTTGTTCTATGTGAGGAGAGGCAGTAGCCATGTCATCCATCGACTCCAAACATGTGGTAGAGGCGTTACTTACAATATTCACCAGGTTAGGATTTCCCCACCAGATATTGACTGATAATGGATCACAGTTTAAGGGGAAACTAACTGAGGAAGTTTTCAGGATCTTTCAAGCCAGGCATTTTCACTGTAGTCCGTATCACGCCCAAGGGAACGGGCAAGTGGAAAGGTTCAACGGGATACTTATTTCTATCCTGAGAAAGTTGGCACATGAAAAACCTGACACATGGTATCAATACTTACCCGCGGCCTTGTTTGCTTATCGGGAGGTCCCCCATAATTCAACAGGAAGGGCACCGGCAACTGTAAAGTTCAGATTTGTATTGGTCGATTTTCATACAGCAGAAATGTTATGGACCAATGTTATGGACTTGTGTGTTGACGATCTGCTTACGTAGTACTGCCACTAACACGTAACAAGGCTTGCCTCGCTCCAGTACAGTGTTAAGTTATTCAGGTCAGGTTGCCAACTATTGGGGCGCTGACAAGGGGAATGTTGACACTAACTCAGACACCATGTATGGCTGTAAATGTGTAGTACTGGAGATGTGGAGGTGTTGACATCATGTGTGAGTGTAGGATGCAGAAGACGCGAAGGTGTATATGATTCAGAGACTACACAATACATCCATCTATCCACATGAAGAAGTCAATGACGTGTTGTGAACGACTGGTCACGTTACAAGCATTTAATATCGGACATAGACGACGTTACACTCACAGTCACTTCACAAGGTTGCAGCATAGCTTATGGTAATAAAATAAAGATGGTGATGACATCTAGCATTCAAACATATAGAGCATCTATTACAACAGGACATTAACGGCCTGTCAGTTCGATGTTCTAGTTGTAATATCATCCAGTTATGACTGACTGAACACGTCAGTTTCCCTGTAGACTAGCCGCACAGCAAAAGGTGGACTTTCAAATATGCCTAACAATAACAATAAGGCTGCAATTCAATTGGCATAATATGCCACGTACATCTTCTCTTGCTGAAAAATATTGGCCAAAATGGCGGGCCTCTATCTGTAACCAGCTATGTATTCCTCAAGGTAGGCATGATCATCCATGCACAAGTATTACCGCCAACCTGCGGTTTCCCTCAATGTATATATATATATCATCATCATTGGGCTTTTGTTCAAAAAAGTAGATAAATAGTCATAGGATGGCTCCCTTGAGCACACCTAATGGATTCCGCATCAAAACAGTCTGTGAGCCATACTCACAGCCAAGTAGCCTTACAATGTTCTGCATACGATGCGTAAAGAGTAATAATAAAGTCTGTATTACCTTTAACAGAATCCAGGAATACACAATTACCAACTGTCGTCATCCCTCGTCGAACAGAATATCTTTGGGGAAAACACTGACATTTCTGCGCATGAGCAGACAGCCCCGAACTGACTACTTCTAACCTTGTCTTAAGACAGGTCAACAACAATGAACGAAACAAAGGGAAGATAATCCCTAATCAACCTGTCACAGCAAAGTTAATACTTAGTTCTCTAACTTTGATCATACAAAATAATATCAAATAGATTGACATTTATAACCCCGTCAAAAACGACAGCAACAGATTACCGCACCCTTCGTGTAAAAAAATGAAACATTTAAAAAAAAAATAGATCAATGAGTAAGATACCACACGCTCATAACGCATGAAAGATGCGTCGATGAAAGAACCAACCTAGTGTCAGGTTCAACCGACGCACAAATAGAGCGTCTGGAGAGAACAAAAATAATCTCACAAAATAAGAGAAAACATTTTCTCTAAATATCACATACACGGGAAGGTACCATCAAAGAAAACTCAGTTGCTGGCAATGCTAACAAAAATTACATACATGTCAAAAAATCATGTCATATCATAATAATAGAAATGGCAAATGACAACATAAATCCAGAAGTCATAGCCACATACCAATCTATCGAAGTACAATGCTATACTATCATCATATGTAATAGATGGACATGACCAAATTTATTAAGGTCTTTATACGTAATCTGACAATAGAAATATATTATCTATCAAAAAGGGATTCCATCTCTGGAACAAAAAAATGCTGTATCCCGAAGGTCACAACGTAAGCATCATCCAAAAAGTAAGTAACGGCAACATATGGCATCATCAAGGTTCTCTCAAATGTTGCGTACCTGGTACTAGTTTGCACTGAGAACAATATAAATGACACAATTAGTTACATGCTATAATTTATTATAGTCAATACTGGGACAGACGAACTCAGCCGACCCTGAATGACCCTGAAGTGTTGGATGATATAGTACGACCTTCGTAGCGACCCCCTTGGATAACATCAGTGCCCCCGAATATTGTAACTTTTCGTCAAACGGGATTTTTCTTTTCACCTGGACTCATTAGCTATGCAACCTTTCCACGCAGATTGGCAACACGTGTGCAGATTAATATATATGTGGACAGCTTATCTACCGTCCATTCTGGTCATAGCATTGATTTAAGGAGAGGCTAAATCACGCCCATGGACATCTCTTGAGCAATCATATGCAGTTATTTTCATTAACTTGGCCAGAATGCCGGCCCAGTGGGGGCGTTGCCAGCATCAAACAGAATGTAGCGGCACACGATCAAACAGGCACTGAGAGATTTCAGGAAAGACTAGCGCCACGATCAAAGAGGCAGTAGTGGTCCCTGACGAGCGACGCAAGTTTTCTGCCGGTATTTCGCATCTCGATGTTAAACACAGAACCGATCGCAGCAGCGAGCGGAGATACGAAGACCAGGGGCGGCTTCTCTCTTTAGTCTGGCGGTCAGATCCCCAAAAGTGTCATGAGATCTTAAAAGGTGTCAAATTCTTCATGTCCCACTCATCTTTCATTTCATTTTAGAAATATACAGACCACGTAGAAATGCATGTTATCACTCGTTGGCCAGACCTTGATAGAAGCACTAGCTATATTTGAAATCTTGTTATAGATTTTCCCCTGGATTTTCATATATATTTGCAGTGAATTCTATTCTGTGCAAAACGGTAAAATATAATTGTGTAAAGTGATCAGTGGGCTAGTTCACTCATTCTATTTCACTGGATTTTGTGTTAATTTAAAGCTATTAAATTAAACCATCTCAATAGTTCCAGTTGTAAATGTAATGATATATCTACTATATTATTTCAAAAGATAATACATGCTTAAAGGCTTAAATTAACTTTTAAAGTCGCGAAGGAATTTATAATTAATAAATTTAGTTAAGTCCTATATTTATAGATGTGTGTTTTAACCACTAGAACTCGCACAGTGTTTTATTAAATACATAATTAAATACGCGAATATATATATATATATATATATATATATATATATATATATATATACATATATATATATATATATATATATATATATATATATATATATATATATATATATATATATATATATATATATATAAATAGTCTTAACGGGAAAATTCATCGCGCTTTAGAATGTTATTTGATTATTCGGTATATTACATGTCTTTTTCTTTCATACAGAGTGATCGTAACCTTTGCGATCCCAGCAATAAAGAAATCATCTTAAAAACTTCCAGACATATTGATGAAACATTTTTAAATTTAATCTTGTGGCGGTTCGATGCAACCTAGCTATCATAATTACATGAAAGAAAGCCTACCCAAGACTATTTAAAGAACTATCATCAATTATATTACAAATCTGTAAGAGAAACTGGAAGTTGAACAGTGCCAGTAGCGATACTTTATTTACTGCCCTACTGTGAGAGAGTACATATTTTCCTAAACTGTGTCGGCTTAAGTTTTTCCTCACTGGATTAATAAACTTACCGGTCAGTTACTATCATCACGCATTGAAGGAATTTTACCATAGCGGAAGATTAAAGAGACCACTTCATTTTCACCTTTGTGTCGAACTGTGTCAATGCCATCCCATAGACTCCTTTTATATAATAAAACACAATAACTCTTAGGCTTCAAGTCCGGCGATAAGTGAGAATAGTTGCTATCAGCAAACCTCGCAACATCTGGGGCGGGACACGGAAGTACCAGACCTTTTCATGTATCAAGAGTGTAATTGCTGTTTATATAATTCTATTGGATTGTCTGATGCTGTAATCGGTAAGTGTGTGAATATATGAGCGTGGATCCTCACGCGCGTGTATGAATGACAGGAAATTTAATCTTTTTTGTAACCATTTTGTTAACTTGCTTACTTGGTAATATAATTTTCTGTATACCCTGCATTGGTCCTTTAAGTGGGATAGTTGATAATTTGTTAACTCTGTTTAAAAACCCCCTCCTTTTCATTTGCTTAGTAAAGGGAAGAACAATTGGGAAGAACAGGATTCTTTCTACCACCCATACCTAATTTTTGTAACACCTCTTTCAGAGTAATTAACTTCACTGTTAGGTTAACGTACCTATGTTCCTGATAACTATCTATCTTTGGACTGGGTTTATCTTTGTCTAATACAAGCGGGAAGGGCTTAGTCGATACCAATCTTCTTCACCCCCCTCACCTTGTTATTTGTAATTTCTGTACTTATGATATATTTCTGTAACACTTGATAGTTGTTGTAATTGTTTTTTACATGATAATAAACAACATAAACTTAATTGTTACTGTGTTGGAATACCCAAAGCCCAAAATTTCCCCTATTTGTTTAAGATAGTTGTATCCACGTCGTCTGTGTGTTTGAAGCACCAAATCGGTGTGAGAGCCGGTGTGTGTCTGGAAACTGGCAAATAATTGTTTGACCAGGAGAGCCTGAAGAGTAGATTGAGAGAAACGATTTGTCGTAAATAACTCTGTCTTTACTCTCCTCCAGCACTATGTGAAGCAACTATTTACTCTTTACATTTCTATCACTGAGCGTTTCACCATCATTCTACACTCTAAACCAGACCACTATTTCTAAGACTCTTTCTCTCAGAATAAATTTACGACAATATTTGTGGGCTGGTCCTGGGATCTTGAGCTACAATTGAGGCAATCGCGTAGCCGGGATAAAGATATTTTGAGTCTGATCTAAGTCTAGGTCTAACTAGATAGAGTGTGAGTGATCTGTCTTTGTGATTTAGGGAAATAAATAATTAATTACACCCCTAGACAACGCCTTTTAGTATTTGGGTCGTCCACACAGCATATTTACAGGTTGTTTTCTTTCCACAGCAGAAGAATAAACGAATAATCATGAATTCGGTTAGCTAAATTATCCTCTGGCGGAGATAATTAAATTTTTTCTTTATAAGATTTGCTGGGATTGAGTGATTGGTTTTACAGTCACTAAAGGTTTTTTTGAAGTTAAAAAGAGTTGAGCTTAGCTAAAGACGCCTTGTTCTGACTTTTTAAGTCTAGTTAACATCGTCTCTTCTCATAAATTGACTTCAGGGACGAGTTTTGTGACGGAGAATTAAAAATTTTAGGGAAATTGTTTTTTTTCATTTTAAATTGTTTTAATATAAATTTTTCTCTACTGTTAGTAAAAGTAGATTCTTTTCTAGTGTAACTTACCATTTTAGTGGCATAGTCTTTTGCGTTAAGAGTCTTAAGTGACAATAATAGCAGCGATAAGTTTGCACATTTCAAATAGGAGGTAACACAAGTAAATTTATACTTTGTGTTGTTTTTTTCTCGTAGCGGCTTTGAGTTTTTTCCCTTCTTGTTCTTTCGTACTATTCTCTAGTCATACTTTATCTTATTCTTTGACAATGGCAGAGAGGATAAAGATGAGATCCATCCTGAGGCTGGAAGCGAAAGAGGCAGGATTAGACGCAGAAGCGGCGAACCTGTTTGTCAAACAGGAACTGGAAATATATGACGCGGAGCAACAGAGAGCAGAGAGGAGAGAAGCACAGGAGAGGGCAGATAAGAAAGAAGCGGAAGAACGCCTATTGGAGCAGAAGAAAACTGAGGCAGAAATGGAAGCTCGCAGGGAGAGAGAGAGAGAGAGAGAGGGAAAGACAGCACGAACTGGCGCTTAGGGCTCTAGAGAGTCGGGGCGCCTCTACTTCGAATAACGGAGAGCCGTCTTCGCCCCAGTCTCAGTCAATGGACCTCTCCAGCACTCAATCTGCCCAATTAACTGCGATGTCTTTTGCTTTAGAGTCTTTTCCTAGTCCCAATGAGAAAATTGTAAAGTTACCGAAGAAAGGTGATCTATCAGACTGTAATAACTGGCGTGGTATATCTCTATTATCAGTACCTGGAAAATTATTATGTTGCATGATGTTAGAAAGACTTAAATTGCATGCTGACGAAAAGATCAGAGAAGAACAAGCGGGTTTCAGGCCGAAACGATCATGTATTGATCAAATATTCACACTAAGAACAATTATAGAAGAATCAGTAGAAAGGCAATCGCCACTTATTATCACCTTCGTCGATTTTCAAAAAGCCTTTGATAGTCTACACCGCCCATCATTGTGGAAGATACTTACAATCTATGGTTTTCCAACAAAATATGGGAATATAATCAAAGCGCTATATGACAATGCAAGATGTTGTGTTAGAACAAATAAAGGGAATACAGAATGGTTTACAGTAGAAACAGGGGTGAAACAAGGCTGTATTATGTCACCACTACTTTTTTGGAATAGCTATTGATTGGGTTATGAGAAACTATACCCACAATGAACAATTGGGTATAAAATGGACAAATGGAAAATTCCTGGGGGACCTGGATTTCGCAGATGATGTAGCATTCTTAAGTTTAACACCAAGACAATCCCATGAAGCAATAAATAATTTGTGTCATCTCTCGGTTAAAATAGGTCTCCAAATAAATGCCTCTAAAACTAAAGCTATGAACTTTTCTAACGAGACCTTTGATATCATCTTGAACGGGGAAAAACTACAGAAAGTTGAAAGTTTCAATTATTTAGGCAGTAAGATGACTCAGGATGGTGACACAACAAGAGAAATCCATACTAGAATTGCTTTGGCAGCTAGCGCCTTCAATAGATTATCTAACATTTGGAAATTACGATCATTGAATATACATACCAAGCTTCGTCTGTTTAATTCAAATGTTATCTCAGTGTTAACATACGGTGTGAGAGTTGGAAAATAACAAAATCATTGGAGAACAAGCTGAATACATTCGAGAACAAATGTCTTAGAAAACTCATGAACATCAGTTGGAAAGAATTCAAGACTAATCGACAAATAAGAGAAGACTCTAGGCAGAAATATTTCTCCGACTATATAAGGAAAAGACGATGGTCATATATCGGTCATGTCCTACGAATGCAAAACAACAGAATACCACTACAGGCGCTCACTTGGGTTCCTGAGGGTAAGAGGAAAAAAGGAAGACCAAAAGAAACACTCAGAAGAACAATAATAAGAGAAGGAAGAACGTTGGGCCTAAATAATGTGCAAGAGCTAAGAGGAGTGGCGTCACAACGAACACCTGGAGAGCACTGGTTTCTGCCTTATGCGCCGTGTTTGGTGCTTAAAGAATTTATTATTATTATTAATGAGAAAATTGACAGCTATCTAGAAAAATTCGAGAGGCTCGCAAATCTGTATGGGTTAGAGAGTCCCCGCTGGGCACTTAAACTCTCAACGTCATTAAAAAGTACTGCTTATGACGTGAACCAACCAACATGATTACGACATGCTGAAAAAGCATGCTAGAGCGGTTTGAGATGATCGCCCGAAAATTTCTGCAAATGTTCAGAAACAGCCGGAAAGAGAGCACGGAAACATTCCCGCAGTTCTCTTCACTTCTCACGGGCTATTTGACAAAGTGCATTGAATTATCTGACCTACCTCTTACATATGAGGGACTACTTGAACTTGTTCTTGTGGAACAGATAAAGTCAACTTTGTCAAACGAAACCCGTAGATTTTTGGCTGAACAGGGCGCAGTCAGGCTTGAGGACATACTCAATAAGGCAGAACGCTGTACCAATGCAATGGCCGAACTTCCCAGCACTAAACGTAAACCCACAGATGAGCCATCTCGTAAACAAAATCTAGAGCAGTCATCCTATTCCTCTAATTCCTCTCAGAATTATAACCAACGAGAAAATAATACCCAGAGACCTCCCCAAGAAAAATCGAAATTCTACAAAACCCAATAACCACCTAACAACAATTCTGATCAACCCACCAAGCCTACGTGGCAGCGCGGCCACCAAGGTCAAGGAAAAGGGAATACCCCAACAAAAGGAACGTCTGATCAGGGCAAACAAACCGGTCCAAACCGCATCGGATGTTTGCATACAGCCTCGAAAGGTAGAGTCAATATCAGTGATTCTCAACCTGAGGGGGACCGACCCTCAACTCGAGGAATTGTAATTTTGAATGGTACCTCAACTACTTGTCTCTTTGACACTGGACTAAGCTTTAGTTGTATTGTCGCTAGGCACCTAGTCAAACCAGGTCAGGAGACAGAGGAAACCGTCAAACTTAGTGGAGTTTTCAGGAGTGATGCACCCAGGACGCTTCCTATCGCACTGGTAGAAATACACTGACTTTGTCAGAGGGGTTATTAAAGCGGCCATTATGGATGATCCTATCTACCCAGTTATCCTGGGATGTAGATATGTGTTTATTGGGAGACCAAAGGAGCCGATTGTGGCAGCGGTAACCACAAGAGGGCAAGCCAAGAAGGAGAGGGAGCGTGCGCCAAATTTGTTGCCGAATGAACCGAAGGAGGCGCAAAAAAGGACCCTACTCTGGAGCCCTGCTTTAGAAAACTGCCCATGGCTAAGGACCCCAGACACAACGGACACATCTTTTCTAAGGACGGCGTATTGTATCGTAGAACGGGAAACCCGGACACGGGGAATAACCAGCTCCTAGTACCGACGCAGTACAGAAGCCAGATCTTAGAAATGGGGCACTCTCTTCCCTTTAGCGGACATATGGGACAAAACGCCACTATTCAGCGAATAAAAAACCACTATTGGTGGCCAGGAATGAAGTCTGACATTGTCAGGTATGTGAAATCCTGCGCCCAGTGCCAACGGGTAGCACCAAAGCACTTGACACCCCCAGTACCTATGGGGCAAATGCCAATAGTGGGTACTCCATTTAAACGGGTTGCTGTCGACATCATTGGACCCCTGGAAAGGACCAAAAGAAAGAACAGGTTCATCCTGACTTTAGTCGACACTTGCACAATGTGGGCAGAAGCTATACCGCTAACATGCACAGATTCCAAGCATGTCGCAGAAGCCCTCGTGCAAATTTTTACACGGTTGGGATTCCCTCAACAAGTTTTGACGGACAATGGATCCCAATTCCGTAGCCTGTTAATGGAGGAGATCTTTAAGATCTTGAGGACCAAACATATCCACACAAGTCCCTACCATCCGGCCGGAAATGGGCTCGTGGAACGTTTTAACGGCACCCTCACCACCATGTTACGTAAGCTGGGTCAGGAGAAACCGGAAGACTGGGACCTATATATATCTGATGCCTTATTCGCCTACAGAGAGGTTCCCCAAGCGTCTACTGGATTCCCGCCTGCTACACTTTTATTTGGCAGACCTATTAAGGGGCCACTAGAAGCCTTACTTCGGTCCCTGACAGACCAAAAGGCTGACGAGACAGTCGTCTCTGCAAGCAAGTATGTATCTGAGCTCAAGGAAAGGCTGAAGCTAGGATGGTATCTAGCTACTACCAACCCTAAGAAAGCCCGCGCTAAACATGCTAAAAGATACAACAAAGCTGCAAAAGAGAGAGAACTACAACCAGGGGAGAAAGTCTTGTTGCTACTTCCAACCGGAAGCAATAAACTTCGCATCGGATGGCAAGGACCCTTTACCGTCCTTAAAAAGATCTCACGTACTAATTACAAGATCTCGATAAAAGGAAAGGAGAAGGTCTTCCACGTAAATCTCCTTAAGAAATATTTGGAAAGACCAGTGCCATCCTCCGAGCATCTCCTGGCTGTCGCCATAGCAACGTAAGACTAGGAAGATGCTGATGGTTGCATGGAATATCCATTGCAACCCACAGAATCCTTTAAAGATGTCAAGTTCGGCGACAATCTCTCACCAGAACAACAAACAGAAACCAGGGCCCTACTAAAACAGTACAGTGCAGTCTTAACGGATGTACCTGGTCGAACAAATCTCATTGAATTTGATATGAAATTAACAAATGAGACCCCTGTTCGAACCAGAGTTTACCCCATCCCGTACGCTAAAGCTGATGCACTTCGCGGAGAAATAGACAAGCTGCGTCAGGCAGGAATTATCAGTGAGTCTACATCTCCTTTCAGTTCCAGTGTAGTGCTGTTGCAGAAGCCCAATAAGGAAGTTCGGCTGTGTATAGATTACCGGCTGCTAAACGCTGTAACGGAATTCCAGCCCGAACCTCTCCAAACTGTTTCTGAGTTGTTCACCAAGCTTAGCAAGGCAAAGATTTTCTCCAAGATTGACCTCAGTAAAGGTTATTATCAAATACCAGTCAAGGAGGAAATTAAACCCTTGTTAGCTTTTAGCACTAGTGAAGGACATTACACATTTAATGTGATGCCATTCGGTTTGCATAACGCACCAGGAGTGTTCACCAGGATGATGAGGAAGCTTCTAGAACCTTTGCAAAGTCCCCATATCCATAATTTTATGGATGACATATTAATTGCATCGGAAACCTACGAAGAACCTATTGCTACGGTTGCTATGCTCCTCAGGAGACTACAGGAAACTGGTCTCACAGCCAGACCTAGCAAATGTCTCATCGGGTTTGAACAGTTAGACTTCCTGGGGCATACTATTTTTCACGGATGCAGTTGGCCTATTAAGAAGAACGTGGAGAAAATAGTGGCAGCAAAAAGTACCCGAACAAAGAAAGACGTACGTTCCTTCATATCGCTATGTGCATACTATCAGAAGTACATCCAGAACTTCAACGGACTGAAGGCACCTCTGACTGACCTCACAAAGAAAGGGCGTCCGGATAAGGTCATGTGGGATCAAAAGTGCGAACACGCATACAGCACTTTGAAAGGACAGTTGTCTGCATACCCCATTTTGAGGTTGCCTGACCTCAAGAAACCTTTTGTATTACGGGTCGACGCGTCAGGTCAGGGCATCGGGTCAACACTGCTTCAAGCCGAGGACAGTGACCTGAACATGCTATTTCCAGTTGCCTATGGCAGTCGGAAATTAAATAAAGCTGAACGGAATTACAGCGTAGTCGAAAGAGAATGCCTCGCTCTGATTGACGGTATCAGACGCCATCCTAAGTTTCTCTATGGTACATCTTTCACAGTGCAAACAGACCACGCTCCGTTAGCATTTCTTGGTGCCAATAAAGAATTTAACGCAAGGATCATGCGTTGGGCCCTTCTTTTAAGCGTTTATTCTTTCAAAGTGGAATACATTCCGGGAAGACAGAATGTCGGGGCTGATTTCCTGAGTAGAAACTGGACTACGGAGGAAGAAGAGGAAGTTGAAGATACCAATCATCCTAAAGCTACCATTCAGGGCAGCTTCATCGTCATAAATCAAACATGAAAAGAGGTTTTCATGTCTCAAAAGAGGGTACGATTGTGACAGACGAACTCAGCCGACCCTGAATGACCCTGAAGTGCTGGATGATATAGTACGACCTTTGTAGCGACCCCTTGGATAACATCAGTGCCCCCGAATATTGTAACTTCGTCAAACGGGATTTTTCTTTTCACCTGGACTCATTAGCTATGCAACCTTTCCACGCAGATTGGCAACACGTGTGCTGATTAATATGTGGACAGCTTATCTACCGTTCATTCTGGTCATCGCATTGATTTAAGGAGAGGCTAAATCACGCCCATGGACATCTCTTGAGCAATCATATGCAGTTATTTTCATTAACTTGGCCAGAATGCCGGCCCAGTGGGGGCGTTGCCAGCATCAAACAGAATGTAGCGGCACACGATCAAACAGGCACTGAGAGATTTCAGGAAAGACTAGCGCCACGATCAAAGAGGCAGTAATGGTCCCTGACGAGCGACGCAAGTTTCCTGCCGGTATTTCGCATCTCGGTGTTAAACACAGAACCGATCGCAGCAGCGAGCGGAGATACGAAGACCAGGGGCGGCTTCTCTCTTTAGTATGGCGGTCAGATCCCCAAAAGGTTCCTGAGATCTTAAAAGGTGTCAAATTCTTCATGTCCCACTCATCTTTCATTTCATTTTAGAGATATACAGACCACGTAGAAATGCATGTTATCACTCGTTGGCCAGACCTTGATAGAAGCACTAGCTATATTTGAAATCTTGTTATAGATTTTCCCCTGGATTTTCATATATATTTGCAGTGAATTCTATTCTGTGCAAAACGGTAAAATATAATTGTGTAAAGTGATCAGTGGTCTAGTTCACTCATTCTATTTCACTGGATTTTGTGTTAATTTAAAGCTATTAAATTAAACCATCTCAATAGTTCCAGTTGTAAATGTAATGATATATCTACTATATTATTTCAAAAGATAATAGATGCTTAAATGCTTAAATTAACTTTTAAAGTCGCGAAGGAATTTATAATTAATGAAATTTAGTTAAGTCCTATATTTATAGATGTGTGTTTTAACCACTAGAACTTGCGCAGTGTTTTATTAAATACATAATTAAATACGCGAATATATATATATATATATATATATATATATATATAAATATATATATATATATATATATATATATATATATATATATATATATATATATATATATATATATATTTATAAATAGTCTTAACGGGAAAATTCATCGCGCTTTAGAATGTTATTTGATTTTTCGGTATATAACATGTCTTTTTCTTTCATACAGAGTGATCGTAACCTTTGCGATCCCAGCAATAAAGAAATCATCTTAAAAACTTCCAGACATATTGATGAAACATTTTTAAATTTAATCTTGTGGCGGTTCGATGCGACCTAGCTATCATAATTACATGAAAGAAAGCCTACAAAAGATTATTTAAAGAACTATCATCAATTATATTACAAATCTGTAAGAGAAACTGGAAGTTGAACAGTGCCAGTAGCGATACTTTATTTACTGCCCTACTGTGAGAGAGTACATATTTTCCTGAACTGTGTCGGCTTAAGTTTTTCCTCACTGGATTAATAAACTTACCGGTCAGTTACTATCATCACGCATTGAAGGAATTTTACCATAGCGGAAGATTAAAGAGACCACTTCATTTTCACCCCGTGTCGAACTGTGTCAGTGCCATCCCATAGACTCCTTTTGTATAATAAAACACAATAACTCTTAGGCTTCAAGTCCGGCGATAAGTGAGAATAGTTGCTATCAGCAAACCTCGCAACATCTGGGGCGGGACACGGAAGTACCAGACCTTTTCATGTATCAAGAGTGTAATTGCTGTTTATATAATTCTATTGGATTGTCTGATGCTGTAATCGGTAAGTGTGTGAATATATGAGTGTGGATCCTCCCGCGCGTTTATGAATGACGGGGAAGGGCTTAGTCGATACCAATCTTCTTCACCCCCCCCCCCACCTTGTTATTTGTAATTTCTATACTTATGATATATTTCTGTAACACTTGATAGTTGTTGTAATTGTTTTTTAAAATGATAATAAACAACATAAACTTAATTGTTACTGTGTTGGAATACCCAAAGCCCAAAATTTCCCCTATTTGTTTAAGATAGTTGTATCCACGTCGTCTGTGTGTTTGAAGCACCAAATCGGTGTGAGAGCCGGTGTGTGTCTGGAAGCTGGCAAATAATTGTTTGACCAGGAGAGCCTGAAGAGTAGATTGAGAGAAACGATTTGTCGTAAATAAGTCTGTCTTTACTCTCCTCCAGCACTCTGTGAAGCAACTATTTACTCTCTACATTTCTATCACTGAGCGTTTCACCATCATTCTACACTCTAAACCAGACCACTATTTCTAAGACTCTTTCTCTCAGAATAAATTTACGACAAATACAAAATTTATACATATTACATGTGGCCGTTTTAATTTTTTTTGGACCTTTATATTATGTCAACCCCGCCCTCTCTGTTACACCAAAGATGGTAACAGGGAAAGAAAACAATTACTTTACAACTATAATGTGAAAACACATGTGTCAGTTATGATGTTAAAGAACAGACCTGAATCTAGAAATGTATCAGGAAATCTAGGACACCAGACTTAAGTGGAATCATGTGGGCATCTAGACAATATGTCTGCCATCACATTATCTGAACCACGGATAGCTCGAACCGAGAAATGAAATGGTTGATGAGCAATAGCATATCGAGTAGATCTCGAGCTCTTCAAATCCTTATTCTGAATAGCTGTAAGAGCTTTTTGGTCGGTTTCCTCAATGAAATGCGCGCCAAGAAGGAATCTTTGTAGCTTAAGAATGGACCAAACCATAGCTAACAATTCACGGTCTAGAACCGAATAGTTCCTTTCTGCCGCAGTCAATTTCCTAGAGATATACATCACAGGATGCAGAGTTCCTGAATACTCCTGCATTAGTGCCGCTCCAATCCCAGTGGAAGAGGCATCACTACGAAGAACAAAAGTCTTATCAGTAACAGGTAGCCTTTAGATAGGGGGGGGGGATGAGAACAAATTCTTAATCTGATCCAATGAAGATTGGCATTCTTGGGACCAGCGCACCATATTAGGAGACCCTTTTTTCAATAGGGTTGAAAGAGGTGCCATAATAGAGGATAAATTCTGTATGAATCTTCCACAAAATTGTATTAACCCCAAAAGACTACGTACTTGCTTTTTGTCTTAGGAACAGAGATATTTAATATCTTAGAAACGTTTTGATCCTCTGTCTTCAAGAGACCTTGACCAACACGATGACCTAGGAAAGAAATTTCCTTAAACCCAACAAAGGCTTTAGAGGGTTTTGCAGTCAAATTATGCTCCCGTAGAGTAGACAGTAATTCCTGTAAACCCAAATAGTGATCGTTCCACGTATTACTGAAAAGACAGATGTCGTCTAAGTAAGCAATGACATCTGAACGATCTGAAAGAATTCGACGCATCATGCGTACGAAAGTAGCTGGAGCGTTCATAAGTCCGAAAGGCATAAAATTCCACTGAAACAAACCCCTAGGTGTTGAGAAAGCAGTGAGAGGTTTGGCGCATTCAGTTAACGGAACTTGCCAATAACCTTTCGACAAGTCGAGTTTAGTAAAGAATCGAGAGTTAGAAAGTCTAATGAGTAGCTCTTCTAATAAAATCATAGGTTAAGCATCGAACTTCGTAACTTGGTTCAATTTGCTATAATCGACGCAAAGGCGTATGTTATTGTCTTTCTTTCGAACAATAACCATCGACGAAGAATATGCTGAAGTGGATGGTTCAATTATTTTCAACGAGACTGTTGCATATGGACCTTTCAATGCAATGAGAAGTCTGTTCTCCCTAGAAGGAATTAACACAAAAGCTTTGTCTCCCGGACAAAGTTGACGTAAGCGTCTCTTCTTATTAGCGAATTGCCTTGCCTTTTCTTTGGCAAATTCGGAACATGAAGTTGCTAGCTTGCATGCTTCGATAATCTTATGCCTGAGAGCAATGACATACTCATATGAAGATTATGTGTCATTGTCAATATTATCGGCAGTTATCAAATCGTGAAGCAAGGACATAGGGCAGCGCGGTTGCGCGCCAAAGACAAGTTCAAAAGGAGAAAAGCCTGTATGCTCGTTGGGGACCTCTCTATAGGCAAAGAGAGCCGCGGGTAAAACCCTGTCCCAATCCTGAGGATGATCCTCAGTAATCTTACCAAGTAGGTTCTTAAGTGTTCTATTAAGACGTTCAACTAACCCGTTAGACATTGGGTGATAAATACTACTAAGAGACCTTTTAATATGTAGGATAGACATCACCTGCGACATAGTGTCTGATATCAATTGGGTACCATGGTCTTACAATATTTCTCTGGGAAAACTCAAACAAGAAAATATAAGCCAAAGAGCGTCTGCAATATCGGCAGTAGATATGCTCTTTAGAGGTATAGCCTCTGGCCAACGAGTGCACATGTCAACGCATGTTAGGATGAATTGATGTCCTCTGGCTGACTTAATCTTAAAAGGGCCAATAATATCTATTGCCATCTTTTGAACCGGCCGAATAGGAATGTCTGCAGCCTGAATAGTTGCAGCATGTCGTGGACCTCTAGACTTGACTTCTTGACAAATGTTGCAAGATCGGCAATAAATTCGTATGTCTTTGTTTACGAATGGCCAAAAGAAAGCCGCCAGAACTCTCGACTTAGTGCGAGAAAAACCCATGTGTCCAGCTGTTACGCACAGATCATTTTTTTCTAAAGTCGTTGTATGATCATTTTTTTCTCAAGACATAGTATGATCATTTTTTGCTAAAGACATTGTGTAATTAGATTGACTGAAATGTACACTTTAATTTTTTTCGGTCAAAGCTACATAACTCTGGATAATTGAGATTATCATTTAATATGATGTTACCTCCTCTTGTGTCGAGACACGGTCGGTCCATATTTTTTGAACGAAGTGTGACCATTCTCCTTATTTGGTAGTATCGGTCAACTGTTGTTGGAATGTCTGAAACCAGTGTTGAGGTCTCTGTTCATGTCCATATAAGGCTCGATCTAGTATAAATCTGTTTCTGGAATGTTCCTAGATCGTCTTGTTTGATTCTTCATTCTTGTGTATAGGTTCTGCGCATGTCCGGACGCGGGGCGTCTGGGAAGTTTCTTTATCTTTGGAGTCGATGAAAAGTTGTGAAGCAGAGAAGACGCGTTCCGGCGTCTCTGTGATTTTGTTAGGGAATTAGGAGCCTTATTGTGAGTTAGTTAGCTTACAAGGTCCTTCCCTTGAGTATTCAAATCGCATGGAGGCGTATGTTTTCTGTGGTGTGGATTTTCGAACGAAGGTAATGCCTCATTTACATCCAATCTGTAACTTAACTTTATGTTTGACAATGGTCGATCTCTGCTCACGTATGTTTTACAGAAAGGAAGGTTCTTCTATTAGAAGTCACGCCCCAGGTATCTTCATACCTGAGATCTATATGTACACGAGTCATACTCAGCCCGTAGGACAGTGCTATGTTCTATGAACGTCGCTGTGTGTCAGCGATTACGCCTACGTCAAGGTTAGACTTAGGAATGCCTGTAAAGGTCAGTTTGACCTGCACTCCTGGAATGCCATCCTCGTGCGACTTATGATTTGACTCATTTAGCACATCTGAACAGTAGGAGGATTTTTTGATGTACTTTTGTATTTGGAGCCAACAATATAATTCCTTGGCGCCATATCATCATTTTGAGAATATGCCAAATGCATTGATGAACTATGTATGCTGATATTCGTGAATGTCATGACTTTGCTCTATTGTGAACTGGATGTAACGTACCTGAACTCGTGGCGTCAAAAATAAATGATGAAAACGTCAAGAGCAGTTTGCCCATTTATGACTTCACATGTCGTACCCTATGTGCTGTAACTCTATGAACTACATCACTATTATACACAGCAGCAACAACAACAACACAAAAACCAGATAAGACACCTTACATCTTGAACTATAATACCTGGTGTCGATAGGGAAGGTACTGTGACGGGGCTAAAGATTTTCCAACGAAATTGGACTTATACCTATAACGTCCATGGTGGTCAGTTCTGCCATTATCATTTATGAAAGCATCACGATAGCGGCCTTATCACCAAAGAGGAGCAAGCCCTAAAACCACACTTATCATTTTATGGTGGCCAGATGTTGGTTTAATTCTGGTACCAGCAGTCAAGGGAGTCAACAAACCCAGACAGCATACTTCATCATACAACATAGCAGTTTCAACTCACTTCCTTCGAGAGATATTTTGAAAGTACCCGGCGCTGCTCGGAAGTTTGTCGAAGTTTGTCTACATCTAGAAGGACAAGTGCCGTTTGAATCGATTTGTCTACATCTAGAAAGACAAGTGCCGTTTGAATCGATTTGTCTACATCTAGAAGGACAAGTGCCGTTTGAATCGATTTGTCTACATCTAGAAGGTCAAGTGCCGTTTGAATCGATTTCTTTCAATCTAGAAGGTCAAGTTCCGTAACGTATTTCCAGTATCAGAAGCTCTTTTTCCTGCGTCATGGCTGTACATGGGAGCAGATGTCGTTCAACGTTGGATCGTTTATCCTAAGAATGCTGATCACATCCTGTTCTGCACGGTGCTGACGTTTGGGACATATAGAAGTTAAGTGGCCTGTTTGTTTGTGAACTGTGCCCTTATGTTCTAGCTGAGCCTTCTGAATTCTTTCACACACTTTTTGCTATTTGTTTACATGTTTACATGTTATATGTTATTTGTATATGTATATTTATATTTCAGCGGGTCTGGATGGGTGGTGACTCCTATAGATCATACCACGTGACAGAGGTTTTCTATTGAGAGTGTTCTGTAGGGTATGCAAATTTCCTATAGTGAAATTTGCTAAGCGTCATTTGTTTGTTTACTTTTTCGCATTTTGTCATTCACATTCTTTGTGATACTTTCTTTTAGTTCTGCTGTTTATTTAGTTGACTTATGCGAATGTTTTTGTATTGACTTTAATCTTTGTTATTGTTTACATTGACTTTGATCTTTGTTATTGTTTACACTGACTTTGATCTTTGTTATTGTTTACATTGTCTTTGTTCTTTGTTATTGTTTACATGGTTCTTGCGTAATTAGCTTTCACTATTGTTTATATAGTGCACTTATCATAACTAACTGGTGGTTTTTTTGCTTACGCACTATTGTAATGCAGTTATGATAAATAACTGATGGTTATGCACTGATTTGGGTAGTGCCTTCATGATTAAGAAGTGACTTGTGATATTATTATACATTTGATAATACAAGTTGGTGTCAAAGACTTGTTTCCCACGGTGATTGGGTTAAACATTGGGATTATACAAGTACTTTATTAAGTCTTGTTACTATTAAGGTTGAAATAAGATAATTAATTATTTCAGGTTTTGGACTCATATTTTAGACAACATGTCTACATTTGAGTACTTTATTGAGCAGGGTAAATCCCTTGGAAAGACTGGTGATAAATTAGAAGAATTTGCGACTGTTCAATATGCCATGGCATTGAAGTCGGAAGAAAAGAAAATGAAAGAACAAACTGCACAAAAGAAAATAGATGCTGAGAATTTAAAACTGCAGATGCAGGTGGAGGAAAAGAGATTCCAAATGGAAATGGAAAAACAAAAAAGAGAAAGAGAAGCTGAAGAGAAAAAACTTGAAAGAGAAGCTGAAGAGAAAAGACTACAGATTGAGTCTGAAAATAAAAGACTTGAAAAAGATGCTGAAAATAAAAGACTTGAAAAAGATGCTGAAAATAAAAGACTTGAAAAAGATGCTGAAATTAAAAGACTAGAAATAGAGACTGAAAATAAGAAACTTCAGGCTGAGGCTGAAGAGAAAAAGTTACAAAGAGAGGCTGAGGCTGAAGAAAGAAGGTTACAAAGAGAGGCTGATGAGAGAAAAGCAAAAATGGAGCATGAAGAAAAACTCTTAGTTTTAGAGTTAGAAAAGATGAAATTGTTGAACACTGGTAATGCTAATAATGCAGATAAGGTGTCAGATAAGACTAATGCTAATAATTTCAAGCTTAATCTACCAGCATTTAATGCCTCCATTGATGACATAACATTTTATCTAGACAGGTTTGAAAGTGCATGTAAGGTGCATAACATAGATAAAACCCTATATGTTTATCATCTGTCCAAGATACTTAGAGGTGATGCTTTGACTATGTTGGGCATGGTAGATGTGCCTGACAAAAACAACTATGAGGTTGTCAGAGCAGTCTTGTTAAAGAAGTACCAATTTAACGAAGACGGCTATCGTCTTCAATTTAAAAATATGTTGCCAGAAACTGGAGTGGAATTCTCTGAGTTCATCTCAAGGATACGTCTTACTTTTTCACGGTGGGTTGAGTTGTCTAAGACAGAAAATACATATGAAGCTCTTATGGACTTACTACTTAGAGACAAGGTTATGTCTTCTGTCAATGAATCTTTTCTTTCTTTTCTTCATGAGCGTAAGCCTAAAAACATAAAAGAAATGGAAGAATACTGTTGCCAGTATGTCACTGCGCATCCTCACGTAACCATTAGCAACTCTAAAGTAAAAGAAGGTCTGCCAGTTGCTTCGGCAGCACCTTATGGCCCAAATTTCATGCGTAAATTTCAGGGTAGCCAACAAAATTTTAATAAGAAGAGTAACCGTAATTATGCTCAGAATCATAGCGATCAATTTCAGGGTGATTCTTCTTCGCAGAACTGGAGACAACCTGATACTCCACGGTATACTACTCCCTGTAATTTTAGACATTTTCACAAAGGTAATCAGTATAGAGGCAAATCTTTTTCTCGGAGACCTCAAAACCAATATAATAGAGGTTCTCAACAGTATAGAAATGGTAATGACAGTTATGGAAACTGGAATTCAAACCAGAATAACAATTACAGTAGGGACTTTAATGATAATTGCAGAGGCAATAATGGTCGCGGTAGATCGTAACATAAAAGAAAAAGGTATCAACAGACAAACTCTGTACAACAAGAATCTCAGGGAGCAGATAAACAGGTTAATGATAATAAAAACCATAATGCTATCGGATGTTCATCTTTTGATTTTGGTAGAGCAAATAAATGTATCCAATGCAGTACTTTATTTGACCCGACTACCGTAACTACTTTAAGCTGCGGTCATCCTCTTCCAGCTCTTCCTGCTAATGTTGCGCATGACGGGAGAGGTTCTCTTATACTACATAAGGGTCTTGTAAATAGTAATCCAGTCTCAGTTTTGTTTGATTCTGGATGTACTACTGTTGTTGTTAGGCAATCTCTTGTAAGTCCATCCTGTGCTACAGGAAATGTCATCAAATGTGTCACATTTGGTGGCACTTTGGAAAAGTATCCTACTGCCATAATACATATTGCTACTCCTTTCTTTACGGGAGATGTCCACGCGTGTCTTCTTCCAAACCCTATTGCGGACCTTATTATTGGTCGTATTCACGGAGTTAGGGAGTGTACCCCACAGCAAATTGCTGTTTGGGAAGAGCAAAACATGGAAGCTACCAATGCGGTGGTCACAAGAGCACATGCTCTGGATCCACCTCAAACTTCATTAACTGATGATGATGAAGTAGATAGCCAAGATAGTCACTTGATTATTTCACGTGACTCATTTATAAAATTGCAAGAAGAAGATCCTTCTTTACAAAAATTCTTCATTCTAGCAAAAAAAAAGGTGATCCAAATCAGAATACTAATAGAAAGTCTTGGATTTCTGTGAAGAACGGCGTACTTGTGCGTATGGTACAAGACTCGTCTACGTCCACTCATTCACAAATTCTTGTGCCTAAGAGTATGAGATTGCAAATATTGCAACATGCTCATGACTCGCAATGTGCTGGACATATGGGTTTTTCCCGCACAAAGTCGAGGGTTCTTGCGGCTTTCTTTTGGCCATTTGTGAGCAAGGACATACGAATTTACTGTCGTTCTTGCAAAGTATGTCAGGAGGTCAAATCTAAAGGACCACGACATGCTACGCCTATCCAGGCTGATTACATTCCTATTCGCCCTTTTCAAAAAATGGCAATAGATATTATCGGTCCTTTTAGAATTAAGTCGGCCAGAGGACATCAATTTATCCTTACATGTGTCGATATGTGCACACGTTGGCCAGAGGCTATACCTCTCAAGAGCATCTCAACTGCTGATATCGCAGACGCTCTTTGGCTGATATTTTCTCGCTTGGGTTTCCCCAGAGAAATATTGTCAGACCATGGCACGCAACTTATATCCGACACTATGTCACAGGTAATGTCTATCTTACATATAAAAAGGTCTCTCAGCAGTATCTATCACCCAATGTCGAATGGGTTAGTTGAGCGTTTGAATAGGACACTCAAGACTTTACTTGGGAAGATAACTGAGGATCATCCTCAGGATTGGGACAGGGTTTTACCCGCGGCTCTCTTTGCTTATAGAGAGGTCCCCAATGAACACACAGGGTTTTCTCCTTTCGAACTTGTCTTTGGCGCGCGACCGCGCGGCCCTATGTCTTTACTTCACGATCTCATCACTGCCGATAATATTTCCGATGACACTCAATCTTCTTATGAGTATGTCATTGCTCTGAGGCAAAAGATCATCGAGGCATGCAAATTAGCAACTTCGTCATCCGAGTTTGCCAAAGAAAAGGCAAGGCAATTTGCTAATAAGAATAGATGTCTACGACAACTTTGTCCAGGTGACAAAGCTCTCGTCCTACTTCCTTCAAGGGAGAACAGACTTCTTATTGCATGGAAAGGTCCATATGCAATAGTTTCCAAGATTTCCGACGTCGACTATGTTGTCGATATTGATGGAAAGCATAAGACTTTCCACATAAATATGTTGTCGGAATTTCATGAGAGACCAGACTATTTGCAGCCTATTTTCCAGGCAACGGACGATTCTCCAGTACCTCATGGTCATTACTCATCCCTGTCAGTTATACAGGATGAGGAAACTACTTTTTCTGATGTCTATCTTCTACTTCCTGTGATCCCACTTCATTCGACGGAATCTTGGAAAAACGTTACCGTTTCTCCTAATCTTTCCGCTGAAGAACATCGTCAAGTCTCTTCGATGTTGCAAACATTTCAGGATGTCCTTACAGACATCCCGGGACACACACATGTCATCGAACATGACATAGTACTTACTGACCATAATCCTATCAGAGTCAGACCCTATCCAATACCTATCCATTTTCAATCACAAGTCGAGAAAGAATTGGATGAGATGATACGATTAGAAATAATTGAACCATCCACTTCAGCATACTCTTCGTCTATGGTTATTGTTCGAAAGAAAGACAATAACATTCGCATTTGCGTTGATTATCGCAAATTGAACCAAGTTACGAAGTTTGATGCTGAACCTATGCCTTCACTAGAAGAGCTACTAAACAAACTTTCTAATTCTAGATTCTTTACCAAATTAGACTTGTCTAAAGGTTATTGGCAAGTTCCTTTAACTGAACGTGCCAAACCTCTTATCGCTTTTTCTACACCTAGGGGTTTATTTCAATGGAATTTCATGCCTTTCGGCCTTATGAACGCCCCTGCTACATTCGTACGCATGATGCGTCGAATTCTTTCATATCGTACTGATGTCATAGCATACTTAGACGATATCTGTCTGTTCAGTGATTCCTGGGAAGATCATTATCTGGGTTTATACGAATTGCTGTCTACTCTTCGCGAGTATAACTTAACTGCAAAACCCTCTAAAGCCTTTATAGGATTTAGTGAGATTTCTTTCCTGGGTCATCGTGTTGGTCATGGTCTTTTAAAAACAGAAGACCACAATGTTTCAAAAATACTAAACATTTCTGTCCCTAGGACGAAGAAACAAGTAAGGAGTCTCTTAGGTTTAAAACAATTTTACGGACGATTCATTCCGAATCTGTCCTCCATTATGGCACCGCTTTCTACTTTACTGAAGAAAGGATCGCCTAATCTGATCCGCTGGTCTCAAGAATGTCAATCCTCATGGGACCAGATTAAAACTCTATTTTAATCTCAACCTATCCTTAGGTTACCTACTATTGAGAAGACTTTTGTTCTTCGAAGTGACGCCTCGTCTAATGGGATTGGGGCAGCACTTATGCAGGAGTATTCTGATACTCTGCATCTGGTGATGTATATCTCTAGGAAATTAAATGCTGCAGAAAGGAATTATTCGGTTTTGGACCGTGAATTATTGGCTATGGTATGGTCAATTCTCAAATTGCAAAGATTCCTTCTAGGAGCACATTTCATTGTGGAAACCGACCAGAAAGCTCTTACTGCTATCCAGAGCAAAAACTTGAAGAGCTCGAGGTCCACTCGATATGCCATAGCTCTTCAACCATTTCATTTTACGGTGCGAGCTATCCGTGGTTCGGATAATGTGATGGCAGACATTCTGTCCAGATGTCCACACGATTTTACTTAATTCTTCTGTCATATATATTTCCTGATATACAGTCCACTACTATAATGACATATCAGCACATACGTTATCACTTTTAGTGAATTTATAACATTGTAGAATTGTTACGGTATATGATATTAACGCCGTCTGCTAAAGGTTAGCAGACGTGCAATCGTAAAGGTTAAGACATTTAATATATTGCGATAGATGTTTCAATTATTGAACGCTCCATACACGATCGATTATGACGTGTCTAGCGTTGTTTAGGACACAGTCGGTAACTAGGAGACGCTACCCTTTGTTACTTGACCGCCAAGCTGAATAGCTGCGTTTTTCTAACCTTCCAATTCAATGGCATGATATAGCCATTTATATGTGCATTTTTGATGGACCAGGGTCAGTCCTAGAACTCTATATGAGAGGAAAATTTATGGAGGTTAGTATTTAACTAGAATTCTCAGAAGGAGGAGAATAATCGTCAAATTCGTATGAAATATTCAGACTCGCAGTCTCACTGTCGGCAGGTAGCCATGTCTAGCTGCGCGTGCATATAGCTGTGATGTTCTGACGACAATACTGCATTGTATCCTTAAACAACGCTAGACACGTCATAATCGATCGTGTATGGAGCGTTCAATAATTGAAACATCTATCGCAATATATTAAATGTCTTAACCTTTACGATTGCACGTCTGCTAACCTTTAGCAGACGGCGTTAATATCATATACCGTAACAACCATATAATTTCCTTTTTCTGTTACCGATTTGATCATAACGGAAGAAGGCTTAGTTAGCAATATATGGGCCAAGAGTTCACATGGCCACATTTATATATTGTGTTTTGATTAATGTATTAAGAAATTTAGCATATTCCATAAAGATTTGTGTTATTGATATTTTCGCAGCACATCATTCACGTCTGCGAGAGTATGGACATTATGTCAACCATGAAGTATGTCAAGTCCTTACCTACATTGGAACGATTATATCCATGTCTACGAGGAACAGCTTATTTATTAGTATTGATTAGTAATGCTTGTATAATGTATTTTTAATTTTAAATGTGTAGTTCATTACACTTCATACTATGTTAACATATTTGTATTTATATGAGTATGATTTGCCTTGCATTATGATGTTGTCATCACTGTGGCGTATGTTGGTGGCACCTCCCTGGAATACGTGTACACTTAGGGAAATATTTTCTCTAAGGATCTGAGATATAATCTCAGTTTCGCTCCATGCGTCGAGCTAGCCTCATATTAGGCAATATATCCGCGCATCATACGTGCGTTAGGAGCCTGTTTTTGCTGGCTCTAGGATTTAAAAAAAAAATGTTTCATTTTTTTTCCCGGGGGGTGCGGTAATCTGTTACGCACAGATTTTTTTTTTCCGAAGACATTGTGTAAATTATTTTCTCAAGACATTGTATAATTAACTTGTCTGAATTGTACATTTTAAATTTTTTGTGATCTAAGGCAGATAACCCTTGTTTATACTATGGGTACATTTTACTATGGGGGTTAACTTCTCTTGTTGGTTGACTCGTTGGTTATCTTATCTTGTGTCTTGACTTGCTGATTCATTTTTTCGAACGATGTCTCCTTATATGGTAGTATCGGTCAACTGTTTCTTGGAATGATTGAAACTAGTGTTGAGGTTTTATTCCTGTCCATATAAGGCGTGATTTCTCTGAACATATCTTTGTTGAAATGGTTCCTTTATCGTTTCGTTGTGAGTGTTAGTCAGATGTATGCGTTCTGCGCATGTCTAAACTTTAAGAGAGTTAGAATCGTCTTCCGCCCAGTATTCGACGAGATGGACTGAGCAGAGAAAGGACGCCTTGCTGCGTTTGTGATTTTTGATAGTGAATTCTATAGTCCTCCTGTGAGTTAGTTAGCTAACGAGGCTTTTCCTATATGATTCAAAACCGCCAGGAGGCATATGTTTTTGTGGTGTTGATTCTGAAGAAAGGTAATACCCTCCTTTATTGAACTCTGTGATCTACCTAGATGTTAGACATTGTGTCGATCTCTGCTCGCTTGTGTGTTACAAAATGGAGAGGTTCTTTTACTAGGAAATTTCACCACCGGTATCTTTATACCTGAGAGATATATATATATATATATATATATATATATATATATATATATATATATATATATATATATATATATATATATATATATATATATATATATATATATATATATATATATATATATATATATATATACACGGGTCGCTCTAGGCCCACAGAACAATTTCTATGTTCTAGGATTCGATATGCCAGCGATTGCACCTATGTCGAGGGTTAGACTTAGGGACGCTATAAAGGTCAGCTTGACCTGTACTCCTGAAATGCCATTCTCGTGCGGACAATAATAGACTTATTTTGTACATCTGATCTGCCAGCATCAGAGAGAAGTATTGATTATTAATTAATGAGCATTGATGATATGCAGCTGACACAGTTGCAGGATTTTGATGAACCTTACCATGCAAATCCATGAAGAAACGTTAGAATGCTGAATACATTGAACTATTGATGTCTATGACTTATGTAACGTATCTGTACTTGTGGCGTCAAATAAATGATGAAACGTCAAGAGCAGTTTACCCTTTTATGACTTCGCATGTCATATTTCATGTGCTGTAACTCTGTGAACTACCTCACTACTATACACACAGCAACAACAACAAAAAACCAGATAAGACACCCTACACTTCAACTATAATATACCTGGTGTCGATAGGGGTGGTATTTGACAGAGCTAAAGATTTACAACGTACTTGGACTTATACTTACAACGTCCATTGTGGCCAGATGGTGTGGCCTTATCATCATTGAGAAGTCAGTCCAAATCCACCCAGTATCACACTCTTACATGTGTTCTTTGGGGTCGTACCTTGTAACATTAATTCCCACTGTCAGGAGCTAGTAATGTTGTGGATTTACCACCAATATCATATGGATCATACTAATAGTACTATCAAGGCTCATTATCCAAGAGTATGGCCACAACAAATACTAGCTGACAATAATTAATTACAACACCTTGAACAGGCAAGTTTCCCCTTTAATCATAATGCACACACAGAAGCCACATACGGCTAGCAATACATATATAATGAATGCAAAAATAGAAATGCCAATTTCAACAACTCAATCTAGCATTATCACAATAACCTCACAGGTATATATCCTACCAAATCCCCATCGCTATGACTTTCGCTCACTAGCTCAGTCCTACACTATGACAAAGCCATGCCTAAATGCAACCGACTTATCAACGATGGTCTAAGGAGCAAACCACTAGAAAAACTACACCACCATTTTAGAATTATGCAAACTAATCCTGACCACAAGAATAAATGACAAAACTCTGTCAATGAACAACCATGGCATCCAAATCCCAGCAGAATGCTGACAGGGGAACATACAAACGACCTCCCTGGTCAATGGTCAGCAACACACACCCTTATCGCGCCAAAATTAGCGTTCACTTCCCGTTCCGGTCAGCTGACCAAACGGGTTTTAAATTCATATCAGGGTTGTCAGTTTCAGCGTGACCAATATAATATTTCGCAGAATATATATGCTGTGACACCCACTATGACTCCGTGTGTTTCAGTCTCCTTAGATTCCGGTTCCTTATTAAAATGGTAGAGTTTTCCAAGGCTGCGTAAGTCCTTCCAAAATACTTCAATAAATGTCCGGCCTGATAAATGGAATTCTGAATTCTAACTTCTGGCAAGGTCTGGTTGTAGTCTTGGCAAGCGATTTATAACAGTGAATTAAAACTCCGAAAAGGTCCGGTTATATTGTCTGTCCTACCCCCGCACCTGTTTGTTACGATGCACTAATCGTTTTCATACATGCGTTTCCTGGAAGAAAAATTTGAAATTATTTCCGACATGGAAAAATTATGTGCATGATGAAGAGGTCACCTCTCCCTTATTTGGTAATAAAACATCCGATTGCATGGCAGCAAACTCACCAACACATCTGTAACTTCATACAGCGATATGTGTCAGGTGTATAAAAAGTAACCTTTTACTTTAATTTAAAGTAATGTCTACGTGAAAGTCGGACATGAAACGATTATGTCATTTATGTGTGTCCATAAGGTATCTCCCAGACGAGTAATCTCGTTATCTGTTGCTTGAGTACACACAGCCTGTCTCTTTACCACATTGGCGAAGACGCACCCTTGCCTTATCAGCGATTAAACAAATACGCTGGGCGATTTTAGTGTTAATCTGTCGTGGCCAAGGTTGGGTACACGAGAATTTACCAACATGACTGTCGTTTCGATGTTGCATCGCCTGTCTACTCTCTCAGCAGGGATGGGCAGGTAAACAGACAAGACGAATTATTACTGAAGGGAGTGTAAGAATGAAAATACAGAATATCTGCAACATAGCAGAGAAAGAAAGAAATGCTGACCATGAAAAAGCACGAAATTAGTCAGTACAACACTTTAAAATGAGTATTGCCGGAGTGAAAGAGAAATCGAGAAGGAGTTGCCCCAAATCCATCTCGTGACAGACTCTTTTAATCTCTCAAGGATGATTCTGTTCAATACTTTTCCTGGCACTGATAGTAACATTATAATTTATGCACTCTTGTAAATTTCCTTTCTTGGGCAACTTGACCAGATAACATTCCTTCCATTCTGCTGGTATTTCCTCTCTCTCCCAGATTTTGCCAAGTAGTTTGTATAATATCTCTGTATCAATATCTGTTTTGATGGTCTCTGCTGGAATACCATTTGGAACAGCTGCTTTTCCATCTTTCATAAGCTTTGTGGCTTTCTTTATTTCTTCTCTACTTGATAGTTCACAGCTGATTTATAGCTCCTCTTCTGCTGGCTGGATGTCTGGGGGATTTGTTGGAGCTGGTCTATGGAGATGTTCCTCAAAATTTGTTGTCCATCTCTTCATTTGTTTTTGTATATTACTAGGCAAGTTTTCATTCTTATCTTTGATGAGGCCATTTGCTTTTTTATATTTCCCTGTAAGCTTCTTTTGTTGTTATACAGGTCCCTCATATTTTCTTTAGCTGCAGCTTCCTCTGCTTCCCTTGCCCACTGTGACCGTTGGTCACGGTACCACTTACTAGTATGTGTCCGGTGTCACGTAGTAATATATGTGGCCGTGCGGTTAGGACTCATGGTTTATGGTCACTAGGAATAGGATTGCAGACCTAATGATGTAGTTCAAATTTAGATTTCTTTTCATTTATCTTCCAAGCTAAGTTTATCTCTATACTCGTTAACTCCGCCAGAGGGGGGTGTTTCTTGGATGAACACATGGGGTACCAGGCTCGTTCGTATCCTTCTATGTTGTTTTTATAAGTGACATTTCATAAAGTGGTAGAATAATTTATAATGCAACAAGTTCAGCAACGTGTAGAGACGAAATCAATTCTAGCAGCTCAGTAAAAACTTTTATTAACGTGAAACTTGAACAATCAGGCCAAGGCAATTTACAAAATGAGTCAGTTGGGTTCAGCAAAAGTTGAATCCATATATTATTAGTCTTCCATGTCTGACTTCAACAACTTGTGGCACATATATTTCTCGATCATGTTCTGTCTTCTTAATATTCTCAGAGAGCTCCTTGGGCGTAATGGTTATCAGTACCTCTACCTCTTTATGTAGATTATCTAATTGCGAATCAATTAGTATTACTTGTTTAGACATGTGCTTTTCTTTACAGACGTTCCCTGAAATAGTTACCAGCAAATTCGAGCGTGTACTTACACTGTAATTCATTTGAAAATGCAAAATCGCAATTCTCTCACTAATGTAGAAATTGCTGTACGTTTCACAAATACTGTATTGATGTCTGTAGGATAGTATCTTGAGTGTAGGAACCGGGACTTCTGTGACAGTCTGGGAGAGCGCCATGTTGCTACACCACCAGATAAAAATCACGTCCATGTGCTATGGCTCAATTCATACAACTGATTCCTAGTTTATAACATTTTGTTAACCCAAATGGTGCGTGATCTCGCACTTTTTGATTGGTTATCTGAATATTTTATAATTTATTTCATTGTTCCATAGACAATCTTGGCTGATTCCATTTACGCCACTATTCTGCTATGGTAACTCCCGCCTTAGGAAGCGTTGGGCTGCCCACTTGAACTAGTTTCAGTTTCAATCTTATTTTATAATAGCGTAACTTACACTTTTATTTGATGAAGTGTCGTAACTGCTTTTCCTATTCTAAGTAACATTAATAGCGCGGGTAATGCTATCGTAGGCCATCCGGTTACACAGCTCTTCAATATACTTCCTCTTGTCTCTTTTGATGTTTTTTCTTACTTATTTGTTTGCTTCTATGCACACTTCATGAGCCTTGGCTTTGGAGCTTCTGGTTTTGCTTTTGTTTAAATCTGCTTTCTTGTTTGTCCTGTCTTCTGTCTTAGTTATGGTTTCTGTTGTTATCCATGCTTTGTGCTGATGTTTTTTTCCCAGTACCTCTCCACAAGTATTGTTCCATATATTTTTTACTTGTTGCCAATGGTCCTCCATATCTGCTTCCTCTTCCAGCTGTTGGAGTACTTGGTATTTGTTGGATACTATACTATGATTGAATATTATTCTCTTATATCTTAATTTCTTAGATAATTGATAAGGGTGGATTTAGGATGACATCAAATTACCACCCCTATCGACACCAGGTATTACAGTGCAAGATGTGGGTGTCTTATCTGGTTTACAATGTTGCTGTGTGTGTTGCAGTAGAACAGTTCATAGGGTACACCACAGGCAACATGACGTGTAGAGTCATAGAAATGGTAACTTCGCTTTAGTTTTATACCATTTATTGCACGCCACAAAACAGTCATGATATTTATGTCATCATCAGCATAGCATAACGAATGCAGCATTCAAAATCATATTAACTGATAGTCATCTAGGATTCAATACTCAATAGTTGTATTGTAAACAGATATCATAAAGTTCTGGTTCGTGAAGCTGTATAAATAATATATATATAACTTCTGCAACAGTGTCAGCTGCAGCTCAACAATGTTCATAGACAATAATAAATATTCCCTTCCTGATGCTAGCAGATCAGATGTATACAATAAGTCCGTTTACTGTGTGCACGTGAATAGCATACATGGATTACAGGTCAGCTCGACCTTTATAACCTTCCTAAGTCTAACCATCTGACTTGGACGTGATCTCTGATATAACGAATCCTGGAACACAGACAATAGTCTTGTTGGTCTAGAGCGACCCATATATATATAACTAGTTCAGGTATAAAGATACCGGTGACTTAATCCTAGTCAAAGTACCTCTCCATTTTGAATCACACAGGCGAGCAAAAAGGCGACAAAATGACGAACCTCTAGATGATAGCATAAAGTTCGATACAAGAGGAATTACCTTATTTCGGAAAAATCAACCATGAACATATGCCTCCAGGCAGGCTTGAATAATACTGGGAAATAGTCTAGTTAGCTAACTAACTCACAAAGACAATGTATTTCCCTCAGAAAATCACAAGACGCAGGTCGCGTCTGCTCGCTACTCAGACCATTTCTAAACTGCCCAGCTGGGCGGAACACACAGAACGAACTCCCAGTTTTTGACATGCGCAGAACTCATCTACGTGAGTATCAATTCACACAAAGCAATTTTAAGAACATTCGAGATAAAAGTCTTACACAGTCGCGCCTTTTATGGTCATGAACAGAAGCGTTAAGACAGATTTTCAGACATCTACCATAGTTGACTGATACTACCAAATAAGGAGATATGGTCACGCTTCGTTCAAGAAATTATAGACCGAACGTGTCTCTATACAAGAGAAGGCAAACTCCTAAAAAATTGTAGTCTCAATAACTCGGATTATGTCCCTTTGACCGTAAAAAAACCATAATACACATTTCAGTCAAAAAATGATCATACATACAAAAAATGATCATACAAAGACTTTGGAAAAAGTAATTATTTGTGCGTAACATTACCGCACCCTCCCGGGAAAAAAAATGAAACATTTTTTTTTTTTAAATCCTGGAGCCGAAAAAATCTAGGCTCCTAACGCACGTATGATGCGCGGATATATACCTAACAAAATAGCTCAACACTTGGAGCGAAACTGAGATCATATCTCAGATCCTTAGAGAAAAAATTTATCTAAGTATACGCTTATATATTCCAGGAAGGTGCCACCAACACACGCCACAATGATGGCAACATCATAATGAAAATCAAATTATTCTCATACCAATATATGAAATTAAATATATTATTATGATATCATACAATGTGTTGCAAATAGCGGTGTAATTTACTAATATACCGCACTATATTATTACATTATATAAAGCAACAGTAATTAATAAGTAATACATGTGTTGATCTTCGTTGACATAAAACATTCAATAGAAGAAGATGTGGACATCATCCGCTCCCAATCTAGGACAGGACTTGATATCCTCAAAGTTCCACAATGGACATAATGTCGCAGACTTCAATGATGTGCTGCGAAAATATCAATAACACAAATCTTAAAGACAACTGGTAAATCTCTTAATACAATTATGCAAATATATTATGTAAATGTGGCCGAGTGATCTTTTGGCCCGTATATCACTAACTAAGCCTTCTTAGATAATTACATGGTACAATGTTATAAATTTCCCTCAAAAAAGTGAGAAAAAATCTACTAACATGTCATTATAATATTGGACTGTATATCAGGAAATATATATATATGACAGAAGAATCATGTGGAATCGTGTGGGCATCTGGACAGAATGTCTGCCATCACATTATCCGAACCACGGATAGCTCGAACCGAGAAATGAAATGGTTGAAGAGCTATGGCATAACGAGTGGACCTCGAGCTCTTCAAGTTTTTGCTCTGAATAGCAGTAAGCGCTTTCTGGTCGGTTTCCACAATGAAATGTGCGCCTAGAAGAAATCTTTGTAACTTCAGAATAGACCATACCATAGCCAATAACTCACGGTCTAAAACCGAGTAATTCTTTTCTGCCGCATTTAATTTCCTAGAGATATACATCACCGGATGCAGAGTATCAGAATACTCCTGCATTAGTGCCGCCCCAATCCCAGTTGACGAGGCGTCACTTCGAAGAACAAAAGTCTTCTCAATAGTAGGTAACCTAAGAATAGGTGGAGATGAAAATAGGGCTTTAACCTGGTCCAATGAGGATTGACATTCTTTAGACCAGCGGATCAGATTAGGCGACCCTTTCTTCAATAAAGTAGAAAGCGGTGCCATAATGGAGGACAGATTCGGAATGAATCGTCCGTAGAATTGGATCAAGCCTAATAGACTCCTTACTTGTTTCTTCGTTTTAGGGACCGAAATGTTAAGTATTTTTGAAACATTGTGGTCCTCTGTCTTTAAAAGACCACGACCAACACGATGACCTAGAAAAGAAATCTCACTAAATCCTATAAAGGCTTTAGAGGGTTTTGCAGTCAAGTTATACTCGCGAAGAGTAGACAGTAATTCGTATAAACCCAAATAGTGATCTTCCCAGGCATCACTGAATAGACAGATATCATCTAGGTATGCTATGACATCTGTACGATATGCGAGAATTCGCCGCATCATGCGTACGAATGTAGCAGGGGCGTTCATAAGACCAAAAGGCATGAAATTCCATTGGAATAAACCCCTAGGTGTAGAAAAAGCTGTAAAAGGTTTGGCACGTTCAGTTAGCGGGACTTGCCAATAACCTTTAGACAAATCTAGTTTGGTAAAGAATCTAGAATTAGAAAGTTTATTGAGTAGCTCTTCTAATGAAGGCATAGGTTCAGCATCGAACTTCGTAACTTGGTTCAATTTGCGATAATCTACGCAAATGCGAATGTTGTTATCCTTCTTTCGAACAATAACCATAGACGAAGAGTATGCTGAAGTGGATGGTTCAATGATTTCCAAACGTATCATTTCATCCAATTCTTTTTCGACTTGAGACTGGAAATGGATAGGTATTGGATAGGGTCTGACTCTGATAGGATTGTGATCAGTTAGCACAATGTCATGTTCAATGACATGTGTGTGTCCCGGGATGTCTGTAAGAACATCGTGAAATGTTTGCAACATCGAAGAAACTTGTCGATGTTCCTCAGCGGAAAGATTTGGAGAAACGGTCACGTTTTTCCAAGATTCCGTAGAATAAAGTGGGACCATAGAAAGAGGAAGATTGACATCAGAAAAAGTAGTTTCCTCATCCTGTATAACTGACAGAGATGAGTACTGACCATGAGGTGCTTGAGAATTGTCCGTTGCCTGGAAAATAGGCTGCAAATAGTCAGGTCTTTCATAAAATTCCGTGAGCATATTTATGTGGAAAGTTTTATGCTTTCCATCAATATCGACAACATAGTCGACATCAGAAATTTTGGAGACTATTGCATATGGACCTTTCCATGCAATTAGAAGTCTGTTCTCCTTTGAAGGAAGTAGAACGAGAGCTTTGTCACCTGGACAAAGTTGTCGTAGACATCTATTCTTATTTGCAAACTGCCTTGCCTTTTCTTTAGCAAATTCGGAAGATGAAGTTGCTAGTTTGCATGCCTCGATGATCTTTTGCCTAAGAGCAATGACGTACTCATAAGAAGATTGAGTTTCATCGCTAATATTATCGGCAGTGATTAGATCGTGAAGTAAAGACATAGGGCCGCGCGGTTGCGCGCCAAAGACAAGTTCAAAAGGGGAAAACCCCGTATGTTCATTGGGGACCTCTCTATATGCAAAGAGAGCCGCGGGTAAGACCCTGTCCCAATCCTGAGGATGATCCTCAGTTATTTTACCAAGTAAAGTTTTCAGAGTCCTATTTAAACGTTCGACCAACCCATTAGACATTGGGTGATAGATACTGCTGAGAGACCTTTTAATGTGTAGCATAGACATTACCTGTGACATAGTGTCTGATATAAGTTGAGTGCCATGGTCTGATAATATTTCTCCGGGAAAACCCAAGCGGTAATGTTACGCACAAATAATTACTTTTTCCAAAGTCTTTGTATGATCATTTTTTGTATGTATGATCATTTTTTGACTGAAATGTGTATTATGTTTTTTTACGGTCAAAGGGACATAACCCGAGTTATCGAGACTACAATTTTTTAGGAGTTGTCCTTCTCTTGTATAGAGACACGTTCGGTCTATAATTTCTTGAACGAAGCGTGACCATATCTCCTTATTTGGTAGTATCAGTCAACTATGGTAGATGTCTGAAAATCTGTCTTAACGCTTCTGTTCATGACCATAAAAGGCGCGACTGTGTAAGACTTTTATCTCGAATGTTCTTAGAATCGTCTTATTGTGAACGGCGACTCAGAGATTGTCGTTCTGCGCATGTCAAAAACTGGGAGTTCGTTCTGTGTCTTCCGCCCAGCTGGCAGTTTAGAAATGGTCTGAGTAGCGAGCAGACGCAACCTGAGTCTTGTGATTCTCTGAGGGAAATACATTGTCTTTGTGAGTTAGTTAGCTAACTAGACTATTTCCCAGTATTATTCAAGCCTGCCTGGAGGCATATGTTCATGGTTGATTTTCCGAAATAAGGTAATTCCTCTTGTATCGAACTTTATGCTATCATCTAGAGGTTCGTCATTTTGTCGCCTTTTTGCTCGCCTGTGTGATTCAAAATGGAGAGGTACTTTGACTAGGATTAAGTCACCGGTATCTTTATACCTGAACTAGTTATATATATATGGGTCGCTCTAGACCAACAAGACTATTGTCTGTGTTCCAGGATCCGTTATATCAGAGATCACGTCCAAGTCAGATGGTTAGACCTAGAAACGTTATAAAGGTAGGTATGACCTATATGCCCAGTATGCTATTCACGTGCAGACAGTAAACGGACTTATTGTATACATCTGATCTGCTAGCATCAGAAAGGGAATATTTATTATTGTCTATGAACATTGTTGAGCTGCAGCTGACACTGTTGCAGAAGTTATATATATATTATTTATACAGCTTCACGAACCAGAACTTTATGATATCTGTTTACAATACAACTATTGAGTATTGAATCCTACATGACTATCAGTTAATATGATTTTGAATGCTGCATTCGTTATGCTATGCTGATGATGACATAAATATCATGACTGTTTTGTGGGGTGCAATAAATGGTATAAACCTAAAGCGAAGTTACCATTTCTATGACTCTACACGTCATGTTGCCTGTGGTGTACCCTATGAACTGTTCTACTGCAACACACACAGCAACATTCTAAACCAGATAAGACACCCACATCTTGCACTGTAATACCTGGTGTCGATAGGGGTGGTAATTTGATGTCATCCTAAATCCACCCTTATCAATTCATGGTGGCCAAAAGTTGGTTTATTCTGGTACCAACTCTCAAGGGGGTCAACAAACCCAGACATCATCAGCAGACTACAAGACAACGTTGCAGTTTCTATTCATCACCTTTGATGAAATTTTTTGAAAGACGCGGCATTACTGACAGTTGTTGATATTTTGAAACTACCCGGCGCTGCTCGGCTGTATTGAAGTTTGTCTACAACTAGAAGGACAAGTACCGAGCGAATGGATTTCCTGATCTGTTAGGAAGAAGGACAAGTGCCGTAACAACTGTTCCGGTCTCAGACGTACTGTTGCGGGTTCAGAAGGTCAAGTGCCGTTTTGAGCAATTTATAACATTCAGAAGGTCAAGTGCTCAAGTCAATTTGTAGAATTCAGAAGGTCAAGTTCAGAAGCTGTTTCCTGTTAGAAGCTCATTTCCTTCGTCATGGCAGTTTACGAGAGCAGATATGGATCAACGTTGGATCATTGTCCTAAGAATGCTGATCACATCCTGTTCTGAACTGTGCTGACGTTGTGGATACATAGAAGTTAAGTGGCCTGTTTTGTTTGTGAACTGTGCCCTTATGTTCTAGCTGAGCCTTCTAAATTCTTTCACACTTTTTTGCTATTTGTTACATGTTATATGTTATTTGTATTTGTATATTTATATGTTTATATTCAGCGGGTTTTCTCGGTTGGGCGGTGTCTTTCAGTAGAAGATACCACGCCACAGAGGTTCTACTGTTAGCGTTTTCGTTAGGGACTGTGCGAATTTCCTACTGTGAAATTTGCTAGCGACAATCGTTGCTATATCTGTTTAGTTGTGACGAGTTGTGCTTTATTTTTGTTTTTTGTATATTTTTTTTTCTTTTTCTTTTCTCTCTTTCTTTCTGTTTTTAGTTTCGATTTCGATTGTTTGTATTTGTAGGTCTCCCCTTTTCTATTATTCAGTTCTTTACGTATATTTTTGTGTATACACTGTAGCGTCATTTGTTTGTCATATCTTCGCATTTTGTCATCACATTTCTTTTTAGTTTCGCTGTTTATTTATTTGACTTATGCGAATGTTTTCGTATTGTTTGATCTTTGTTGTTGTTTACATTGACTCTGATCTTTGTTATTGTTTACATTGACTCTGATCTTTGTTATTGTTTACATTGACTTTGATCTTTGTTTTGTTTACATTGTTGGTGACTTTGTTATTGTTTCCATTGTCTTGTTATTGTTTGCATAGTTCTTGCATAGTTAGCTTTCACTATTGATACATAACAGAAAGAAAGAGAGAAAAGGAAAAAAAAAATATACAAAAAACAAAAATAAAGCACAACTCGTCACAACTAAACAGATATAGCAACGATTGTCGCTAGCAAATTTCACAGTAGGAAATTCGCACAGTCCCTAACGAAAACGCTAACAGTAGAACCTCTGTGACGTGGTATCTTCTACTGAAAGACACCGCCCAACCGAGAAAACCCGCTGAATATAAACATATAAATATACAAATACAAATAACATATAACATGTAACAAATAGCAAAAAGTGTGAAAGAATTTAGAAGGCTCAGCTAGAACATAAGGGCACAGTTCACAAACAAAACAGGCCACTTAACTTCTATGTATCCACAACGTCAGCACAGTTCAGAACAGGATGTGATCAGCATTCTTAGGACAATGATCCAACGTTGATCCATATCTGCTCTCGTAAACTGCCATGACGAAGGAAATGAGCTTCTAACAGGAAACAGCTTCTGAACTTGACCTTCTGAATTCTACAAATTGACTTGAGCACTTGACCTTCTGAATCTGCAACAGTACCTCTGAGACCGGAACAGTTGTTACGGCACTTGTCCTTCTTCTTAACAGATCAGGAAATCCATTCGCTCAGTACTTGTCCTTCTAGTTGTAGACAAACTTCAATACTGCCGAGCAGCGCCGGGTAGTTTCAAAATATCAACAACTGTCAGTAATGCCGCGTCTTTCAACAAATTTCATCAAAGGTGATGAATAGAAACTGCAACGTTGTCTTGTAGTCTGCTGATGATGTTTGGGTTTGTTGACCCCCTTGAGAGTTGGTACCAGAATAAACCAACTTTTGGCCACCATGAATTGATAAGGGTGGATTTAGGATGACATCAAATTACCACCCCTATCGACACCAGGTATTACAGTGCAAGATGTGGGTGTCTTATCTGGTTTACAATGTTGCTGTGTGTGTTGCAGTAGAACAGTTCATAGGGTACACCACAGGCAACATGACGTGTAGAGTCATAGAAATGGTAACTTCGCTTTAGTTTTATACCATTTATTGCACGCCACAAAACAGTCATGATATTTATGTCATCATCAGCATAGCATAACGAATGCAGCATTCAAAATCATATTAACTGATAGTCATCTAGGATTCAATACTCAATAGTTGTATTGTAAACAGATATCATAAAGTTCTGGTTCGTGAAGCTGTATAAATAATATATATATAACTTCTGCAACAGTGTCAGCTGCAGCTCAACAATGTTCATAGACAATAATAAATATTCCCTTCCTGATGCTAGCAGATCAGATGTATACAATAAGTCCGTTTACTGTCTGCACGTGAATAGCATACATGGATTACAGGTCAGCTCGACCTTTATAACCTTCCTAAGTCTAACCATCTGACTTGGACGTGATCTCTGATATAACGAATCCTGGAACACAGACAATAGTCTTGTTGGTCTAGAGCGACCCATATATATATAACTAGTTCAGGTATAAAGATACCGGTGACTTAATCCTAGTCAAAGTACCTCTCCATTTTGAATCACACAGGCGAGCAAAAAGGCGACAAAATGACGAACCTCTGGATGATAGCATAAAGTTCGATACAAGAGGAATTACCTTATTTCGGAAAAATCAACCATGAACATATGCCTCCAGGCAGGCTTGAATAATACTGGGAAATAGTCTAGTTAGCTAACTAACTCACAAAGACAATGTATTTCCCTCAGAAAATCACAAGACGCAGGTCGCGTCTGCTCGCTACTCAGACCATTTCTAAACTGCCCAGCTGGGCGGAACACACAGAACGAACTCCCAGTTTTTGACATGCGCAGAACTCATCTACGTGAGTATCAATTCACACAAAGCAATTTTAAGAACATTCGAGATAAAAGTCTTACACAGTCGCGCCTTTTATGGTCATGAACAGAAGCGTTAAGACAGATTTTCAGACATCTACCATAGTTGACTGATACTACCAAATAAGGAGATATGGTCACGCTTCGTTCAAGAAATTATAGACCGAACGTGTCTCTATACAAGAGAAGGCAAACTCCTAAAAAATTGTAGTCTCAATAACTCGGATTATGTCCCTTTGACCGTAAAAAAACCATAATACACATTTCAGTCAAAAAATGATCATACATACAAAAAATGATCATACAAAGACTTTGGAAAAAGTAATTATTTGTGCGTAACATTATCTCACATTATACTGTTGTCAATAGGTATGTTCTGTTGTAAATTTCTGGAGTTTTAATTGTGTTTTGTCTTGAGAGATAACAGCTACTTGTATTTATAGGTCACAACAATTTCATTTAATTGTAATTAGGACTGCACCGAATAGTGGTTTTTACTATTCGGCCGAATGCGAATAGAGACCTTGAACTATTCGACCGAATACGAATAGTGAGTGAATGTTGGGCATACAAAATTGTGTTCAATAGGTCTAGTGACATTTTTATTAATTATACAGCGTTACAAAAAGGGCAAATATCTTGGAACTGTTTAATGCGTCTAATTAGCCATTAACCAGCTTTTTAAATTGCACTGGCTTAAAAAAAAAAAAAACGAGTCTCTCAACATTCTCTGCCAAAAGACAACATCTGTTATCTGAAAACGTGTTGCCGGCAGTGCTGAACAGACGTTCACTTGGGACGCTTGTTGGAGGCGCAGCGAGATATCGTTGTGCACAGAAGCGGAGAATTGGAAACCTGTCAGCGTTGATCTGCCACCACGACATTGGATCAATATCCCTCAGCACACACGGTTCATTCAGAAACACGTTCAGTTGATCTTCAATAAGGTTTTAAGTACTGGTTTCTGGGTGGTCATTGTATGTATGCACCAAATACCATGAGGCCCAGAAATCATCTGATGCGATCTTACTCTTCTTACTGGGTAGATTTTCATATTTCACTGTCATACTGTTGTCACTGACAGTGTTGACGTCCTGAGATTGACATAATGTTGTCACTGAAAGTGTTGACGTCCTGAGATTGACATAATGTTACAGCTGCTAATATTTTCTTTCTGCCTATAATTTTCTGTACTTCAGTTAAGTTTAATATGGGGATCTAACCCTGCATAAACAACAAAAAGTTCATGGTCAAACAGACCAGAAATCCTGTGTTTCAACGCTGATATAATTTATGTGACCTTCTTCTTTATTTCATCATCTCATATGTCCTACTGTAGATACAGCAAGATAGCTTGAATAGCTGGCAAGACCACTGACAAACATGAATTTTCGTATCTGATTTCATGAGTCAGTTGCTCAAAGGGCTTCAGTAATGTCACAGCGCGAGGCACCAGATTCCACTGATTTGTTGTCGAATTCAGGCTTTTGCTGTCATGATTGCCAACTTCCACGCTGAACAATGAGATTACACGTTTCAAATCTGCGAAACGACGTAACATGTAAAATGTTCAATTCCAACGAGTCACAACATCTTAACATAGCTGATGTTCAGGCAATCTCAGTTCTTTTCGTATTTCAGTTACTGCAGAAGAATATTTAAAGTGTCCAACAATTCTGCGGGCAGATGTTATAAGTTCTTCTACTGATGGCTGACATAGAATGACATCGTGAATAACAAGCTGTAATGTATAAGATAAGCAGCTAACATTTGTCAAGTTTGCTTCTTTTGTGGCCTTCATCATATTTGCGCCATTATCAAGCAATACACAATGCACTTTGTTGCAATCAATTTTCCATTCGGTCAACATTTCTGTCAGTGCTTCAGTTGAATTAGCAGCAGGACCAATGGAAACTGAAAGTTAGCCTACTTTCTGGGTCTAAAATTATCACGCAGGGGGCTGACCTAAATTTACTGTTCGTATTTGACGGCAGCGTACTATTTTGCAGAATATGAATAGTTCATTGAAGGCACTATTCGGCACCGAATAGAATTCTAATCGGATGTTCAGTGCAGCCCTAATTGGTATGTATGTTACATAGTTCTTGCTTTCTTTCTATTCTGTTTTTGTTCGTTTGCTCTTGACGAAGGCCTTGTGATCGTAAGGTAAAATTTAAAAAAATTATCTTTGTCTGAGTAATACGAAAACAGCATCTGGAAATCTTCCCAGTACAGCACAAACACTGAATTAAAAAGTATATGAGAGCTGGTTAATTTCTGTACGGTGCAGAAAGCTGGAGAGAACAGACAAGGAAATGTCGAAATGGTCCTCTTCGAATGTTCTGGCTGCACCAACCAAGAATTGCTAACTTGGAGCCACAAGAAGACATGCGCATTGTCATGGCCAGTGGACGCTGAAATTGGGTTGACCATCACCAGAACGGCAATGCTATTGACTCCAGAAAGAAAGCAAAAGAGGCAGGCCAAAAGCTACCATGCGCAGAACTGGCGAAGCAGAGAAGAAAATCACGAACCAGAGCTGGGGTACCACACGAAGGATGGCTGTCGACCGGACAAAGTGGAGACAGGTTGATGCTGCTCTACAAGACACAGCCAGACGTGTGTGGCAGCGCTAGTTAACAAGTGGCTGCTGCACACAGCCTTTGCTTACCCAGGATTTCTTTGCCTCAGAAGGTATATGATTAATGAATGGTTACAACACACACACACACACACAGCGAGCTACGACATAACACTCAGCAGATCTTCTTTACAAATAGGGAACGCCACAGTCAACTGGAATACTGTTTATTTACAAGTGGACCTCTGTTGATACCCGGACCTCCAACAATTTTGGTCCGTCACACTTCCTTTTTAACACTCGCTCACCATTAAGAATTACATTCAATATTATAATGTCTTTTGTCTCTATTATTCAGAAGTCACTAATATCTACATCCTTTCCTCCGTCGCAAATCCTTGTCTATTGATACTATCAATTTATGTTCATGTTATTGAAGTGATATCGGACTCCTCCGGGGTTGTTCCTTTCCCTAATTCTAGATGGCCGCTATCTTAGACGAGTAACAGGACTACGGTATGGACGTAACTAATTCACTCTACGTACCCTTTTTCTGAGTGGAGCCTAATTCGCTCCTTCGTTCTTCAGTCCTACACAACACAATGTCTACTTGACTATCGCCTTCAACATGGCTACCCTTTTGTATCTGGGAATGTGCGACCTGCACTGCTTCACTCACGCTTCTGACTCTTGCTGAAAACCGTGCCTAACTGGATTTGTGTTAACCTCTTTTCAGATTCTTCGTCTCATGCACATTGTTTTTGCGCATCCCCTTTTTCTACTCTTTCTAGAATTTCCTATATTTAACTCGCACTATTCGTTCCCTTTATCTGCCACATCTATCTCCTTATTGCCCCCAAAATAAATTATTTATTCACAGGAGAAAAAATTTATTTCCATGGTCGTAACAACACTATTGTACTTTTCTATATATACACAATCCTTAGCAATGTGCTGTTACAATCCTTCTTCAACATATAACTAATTTATATCTCTCCAATGGACTATTTCTTTAATTATAATTGTACTGGGAACATTCTTGTCCCGTCCTTTTAGCAATAACTACATTCATCCACATCTCCTGCCCTTTCATACTCTTAATGAAGAACAATTTATATTTCTCCATTTCTTTCATTCACAATCGGACAAGTTTATTTCCTGACAGTCACTCTTTCACTTCTGCTATCTCACACGCAAACCATTTTGCTAACTATTTTAATGTATCACACATCTGGTGTGGTTTTCTTTTGTCATTTCTTCACTATACCCAGAACCTGCTCTGTGCCCTGTCTTATTATGTACACTTTACATGTCTACATGAGCCATTCAGTCATCGACATGTCTGCGTAAACCATTCAGTCGTCGTAGTCTCATTCTAATGCCGCCCCCTGTCTATCCCTGGGAGAAATGTTTAGCTCCCATTTCCGAACACTTATCTTCCCTATTTCCCTCTACTATCTACTCATGTTACAAGATTTTTTTTAAATACATGCTTTTGACACGAGATTACATTTCTACTTCTTTAGTGGTCTTCATTTTTCCATATCAGTCACATATCATCATTTTCGTATGTTATCGTCATACCAAAACTGGGGAATTCCTCTTTTCCCATCACTTTCCTTAAGTGACCTTTAATTCTTCTTTACTTTTATGACTGTTCTTACCCTTGTCATTCGCACTCACGTTCTGCTCACTCTGTACATATCCATACAAGGTTTATTTGCTTTTACTCATCCAGTCACTCCTATTGTCATACATGTAAACCCATCACTTTCTATTATTTTCTGTCACCACACACCTGGTGTGAATTGTTTGGCCTCTTTCTTCTCTCGTATAAAGCCTAAACATGTCTTCTGTCGTGTCTTTCTATATACATTGTTCATGATAGCGTGAGCCATTTAACTATCATGGCAACACTGAATTGCCATCCTCCTGTCCACCCTTTTCTAACTAGACCTCTGTCCATGATCTCCTAAGTGGAAATATTTGAAACTTCTTGGGTCTACCTATCTTAAACCATTTTGTCGCTTTTACCTACTTGCGTGTTTTTCTGCTGCTGACCTGTCACTTGACTTCTTTTTCTACTTATGTCTATCTCTCGTTACTCTATTTTTACGTCCTCCCCTCATCACTTTGTTTCATGGTTTCTCCGTATTTCTTCTTTTCTTACTGTCATTCTTCAGTATTCCATGTCTGTATCATGTTCCTGTGCCTTCTCACTTCTCTTTTATTCTGTGTCCTTTTCTTTTGGCTTCTCAATGTCCGTTCCCTCTCTGGAACTTCTCTGTGTGCTACTTCCTTTTCTTTCCTTCTCCACAATACTCTGTCTCCCCGTGTCTGAATTTCTTCTGTATTTGTTCGATGGGGGTTACCTTCAATAGACTCTCATTTGTACTCTGGCAAACTTAGCACTTAACGTTGTATATGTTTTTTCCCTCCCTGGAACGTTCTTATCACTTTTCTCTTCTCTTCATTCCCTCTTAGAACCTCTATATATATTCATGCTATTCTCCCTATGACTTTTCGATTACCTCGAATTTCTTAATTTCCTCTTTTTTTTCTTCTCTTCGTGTATTTCGGAGAAAAAAAAAATATGATTTCTCCCCAAAGTCTTCACAAGACTCTGGCCACTGCCGCGAAATCTCTCTCCTCATTTCCATTTTCCCCTCTTTGCCATTTTCTCCATGGCCTATCACTTCTACATTCGTTCCTTCTAGAACTATCACTTCTATATGTCTGTGCCATCCTTTCTGTGGCTTCTCAATACTCCCGCCATTTCTCCATGGCTCTCATCACTTATCCATTTCCGTATGGTTCTCTATTGTGTTCGGTGGAGAATGACTCCACTAAAAGTCTCCTAACGAGTTATCTAACGCCGCCATTTTATTCCTCTCCTTCCATCGTTTACCCGCTTCTGACAATTCCCTCCATCTAGTCTGACTCATTATCTCGGCATAACGTTTCTGCCCTGTTCGCAAGTATTTCATCCAGGCTGTATACTGGGTACTCACGTTCTCAACTCTTACTTCTATATTTTCTCCCTTCCTCCTTGATTCTTCTACTTTTCTCGTCTTCTGTAACTCCTTTTGTGTCTGTGACTACCGTCACTCTCCTCAGACACCACACTGTCTGAGTCACTCGACACCGATTCTGAAAACCATCTCCATCTACTACTATGTTCTGCTTCATTAACCGTCTGTCGACGTTTCCTCCTGATCGATCTATCCTCTCCTTTGTAATCTTTCTTCCCTGTGTCCTCCACATCCGCCTTTCCATCCAACATTTCGATCACAAGTTTGTGAACTTCTCTTTTCCTTTTTGATAATTCTGTATCAAACTTTACTTCCAGCAATTTCCGCACCTTCTTTGTTGACAAGGCATTGAGGTCAGCTCCTCTTAGGGTGCATTTTATTGCTTTCTTCAATTCATTTACGCTTAATTAAGCCATGTTGATCATTCTTTTTCGTCTTTATCTGATTTATGCATCCAAGATCACTGTTCTCATTTCTCGGCCAACAAGTTCTATTGCCTTCCTAGTCCTCTGTATAGTCGAGCTAATCTGACCTGAAACCTTGGGCATATTCGTCGGAGTTTATAACTCTGTCTTCCCCACTTGACGAATCGGACTCTAATTGTATGTCAAGCTGGTACTTTTCGTGTACTGTATATACTCCTTCCTGTTTCGTCTTTCTCTTCTCCAAGTCTTCAAATTGTTTTCCCAAATTTGCGCAAAGTGCCGTAACTTCTTCTATTTTCGTTGTACCACTATTTCCTTCTTGACCTTTGTTACTACTCCTATTTCTCTCTTAGCATCGACTCTGAGATTGGTATTCTTTTTTATCTTTACTTCCGTTTTTATTGTCCTTTTTGAAGTCTTGAAATTTTCTATCAATGTATCTATACAGTGTGGCTATCTCTCCGTCTTCCTTTCTGTCACTTGTACTAGTATTTCCTCTCATGATGTCTTTATCACTTTGTGGTGGCCCCAAGTGTGAAGCTTCAGTATACATCTCTGTTGGTATAGCGACACTAATCATCTTCATATTCTTTCCCTCTGGTTTTTCTATCTGTCTGGGTTGCATGTTATTCCCAGTGGTGTACTGTGTCCTATCCTTACTTGATGGTATTTGTTAACTTTCTTTACTGATCTTATTAGACCTATGTGATCCCTCCATCCATCTTCTGTCGTTATGAGACACCTTTCTCTGTTCTCTAATGCCACGTTGTTTATCTCCAATATCTTTCTGTTTTATTCCATTGATAAAATGTTTCACTGCAATGCGACAGTGTCTTTTATTGAGACTGTTCCAGTGTCTGTCTACAGTGGCCACTTGACACGCTTTGTTGCTGTTGTCTCTACTCCACTGTCTAGAGTGTGGAGTCCAATGGTGTGTCTGCTTATACTAATATTTGTGAGAATCACCTGCAAATAAGTCAATATTACCTTTGATGTTCGCATACCTGGCGCTGTTGTCAACCTTGGCTAGTGTGTCATTAATCGCCTTTACCAGGTCTAATGTTTTTCTGTCCTGCTTGCCGTAACGTGTCTCTTCGCTCTGTGCCATGCTACTTAACCAGGCACAATCAAAAGAGAATATATATATATATATATATATATATATATATATATATATATATATATATATATATATATATATATATATATATATATTCAAACTGTCTTGTACCTGCAACCAAAAGAAATTTTGTTATTAGTTGTTGCGGGGAGGGAGTTGGCGCTGCAAAAGAACGATTCTGTTATCTATATTATATGCACATAATGTTAACACACAACTGTGTGGTCACATTGCTTAAATATTTATTTCTTATTATTCTATTGTTACCGCTTTTACATAAGATCACTTATATCCGTAACTACTAGTACTAACCAAACTGGTACCTACAGTATCTATAACTTAACTAGCCGTGTTGATTCTTCGTTGGAGCGCTCTTGTTTCCGATTGTCCGCTTGTAACACGTAGTTGTGCTACACATTTCTAACTGCTGTGCCCCAGCTAACTTTGCACTATACAGCACGTAATACGAGTTCACATTTATTCTTACTCGACTGATGACGACGGACAGCTGCGATGACCTTTCCGAACAGGTGGTTGGAGAGAAAACATGTTTCTCACCTTGCCTTGCATTTACGAGCTTGTGATTCAGTCTGGTAATTCTCGGTGTCAACACTCTAAGTTGTCCACAATGTTGCCACTCGACGTTGTTTTGTTTCTTGCTTCGCTGTTTGTTGATGACGTTGTTTTGTTTCTTGCTTCGCTGTTTGTTGTTCTGTATTATCGAAGCCTCTCTGCGTAGCTGTTAATGCTTTCTGAGGTCGGTCACGGCACCAGAATTATATACGGGTTGTTTTGCCTCAAACGTTGATGATTGACTTATATGGATGCAACCCACACAGAGCGAGCGACGACATAACACTCAGCAGATCTTCTTTACAAATAGGGAACGCCACAGTCAATTGGAATACTGTTTATTTACAAGTGGACCGCTGCAGTTACCCGGATCTCCAACAATCTTGGTCCGTCACACTTCCTTTTTAACACTCGCTCACCATTGAGAATCACATTCAATATTATAATGTCTTTTGTCTCTATTATTCAGAAGTTGCTAATATCTACATCCTGTCCTCCGTCTACGAAAATCCTTGTCTATTGATAGTATCAATTTACATTCATGTTATTGAAGTGATACTGGACTCCTCCGGGGTTGTTCCTTTCTCTAGTTCTAGATGGCTACTATCTTAGACGAGTAACAGGACTACGGTATGGACGTAACTAATTCACTCTACGTACCCTTTTTCTGAGTGGAGCCTAACTCGCTCCTTCGTTCTTCTGTCTTACACAACACATTGTCTACTTGACTTTTGCCTTCAACATGGCTACCCTTGTGTATCTAGGGTATTGCGACCTGCACTGCTTCACTCACGCTTCTGACTCTTGCTGAAAAGAGTGCCTAAACTGATTTGTGTTAACCTCTTTTCAGATTCTCCGTCTCATGCACATTGTTTTTGCGCATCCCCTTTTTCTACTCTTTCTAGACTTTCCTAAATTGTTACTCTCACTATTCGTTCCCTTTATCTGCCACACGTGATTGTCACTGATTGTTTTGTCAATTAGTGTCTGGGAACAAAGGAAGAAGAACGAAATACACATTATTTATTTCTCTTTTACGCTGTCATTCTTTAGAAGTTGATCTCTTCGGTTTGTTTTATGGGATGAATGCTCAACACAGATTAATGTTTTTTTTTAAACTCCAACAAATAAAAACATACATGCAGTTTAATCTGGTCACAAAACAAATACATCCATATACCTATTTTTCAGTATTTATAACTGGAGAGAGAAGATGTTGGGCTACTGACCCAACTGCAAGAGCACAATATGCAAAAATGTCTCAACCAAACCCCAGAGTTGCACATCAACAACTTAAGCTGCAGAGACCAGAGTTCAATGTTTAAGTTGAGAACAAGAGATGTACCCTTCAACAAGCATTTGCACAGTGACATTAGATCATGCACCACACTGCAATCACTGTAACAGACAGAAGGAAAACACATTGGAACACCACCTCCTGAAATACTTGGCACTAGCAGACCTTATAAACTCCTTGAAAAACTTATTTTTTGGGTTTTAGTGCATTAAAAGCCTGTGTTTAAAATACATTTTATTTTATTTTTTGGTTTTTAAATTTAAGTCAAGTGTAATCGATCCACTAATGACATTATCAGTTTCCGATAAACGAGTCCACAGCACAGGAGGTGGATTTCATTATTCAGTATATTACACGGAAAGCTTATTTTTTTTTTTTAAATATATTTTGATAAGAGTTGTAAATTACATTTTTAAAATGTATTTGCCAGTTGTGTATATGTCTTGGATGGGCGAAGAGGGTGGGAAGGGGGGGGGGGAGGGTGAGGAGGTGGGGGTTCAGGGGGGATGAAGTTTAAAGAGAGACGATCTTGATGGAAAGAATACACCTAGATTATTTGCAGTATCCACTTTAGTGATGTTTTCATACAAACAAAAAATTAATATTAATTTCAATTTTTTTATTTTTATTATTTTTTTACGAATGATTATTGTACTGTCATGGGGAATACACAACTATGCCAATTTTCAGAGCTATTGCTCTATGGACGTGATTGAAAAATGGATTGCAAGATTTGAAGGTGACAACAGGGCGACATTCTTTTCGAGTTAAAGAAAAGCCTGTAAAAACAAGAAACAGTTCGCTGCTAATCGACGCAGTTCAGGTCAGTTGGGGAACAGAAGTTGCGCTCAGTATTTTTCGACTGTTCTCTGTTTTCTAATTCAAATTTTTTAAAATATTTTTTATTTATTGAACAACCATTTAGCCGAAGAAATATATAGTGCTCTTCTAAAAATTTGTTAAAGAACAATGAAAGAGGAAAATTATTACCCTGCTCATGTAACTCCAAAATCCAGAGAGCATAAAAAATATAATACAATTTTCCATCTTTACAAAAACTTCCTTATGTTCTTTCAAAGAAGAATAAGTGAACAGTTTTCGGTGACATCTCGTCATCGACAACAAAACCACACGAACATAAAGAACTGGAAGAAACAAACGAAAAGTATGATAATTTGTCAATGGAAACGACCAGAGAAGATGATCTGTGTCTGGAATTGAATAAAATGAATCAAAGTAATCAGAAAACACAAGTCAGTCACAGAACAACTTTGAAAAAAAACATTTTAATTTTTGAAACCGAACTGCTAATTTAGATATCCATTTTGAAGCAAAGTAACCATTTAACATAATCTTCTTCTCGTTTATTATTCCATTGGCACTTGTTTAGTTCTTGTCATTAGTTTCACATCAGTGATCTTGTCATACCACTTCAGCATTGTAACAACTCTAGGTTACAAATATTCTTGTCATTAGTTCCACATCAGTGATCTTATCATTCCCCTTCAGCATTGTAACAACTCTAGGTTACAAATATTCTTGTCATTAGTTCCACATTAGTGATCTTGTCATACCACTTCAGCATTGTAACAACTCTAGGTTACAAATATTCTTGTCATTAGTTCCACATAAGTGACTTTGTCATACCACTTCAGCCTTGTAACAACTCTAGGTTACAAATATTCTTGTCATATTCTCTACAATGCCACAAAACTACACTACCTTTCTTAAAGTTGGACCTAGCATTCTGAATAAATTGTGGAACAATGAACAAATCTAGTTAATCTGTCATGAAGTACCCATTAAAGAACAAGAAAATTCTCAGTGATGTGATTGCACATAGACACGTTAAATACGGTATAAAGATTATGAGCCAGGCATAATGCAGCATGCTATATAAGAAAATAAATCGGGTGAGATTGAACAATGGTTTAAAGGCTAAATATATTTTTGAAATAACTATTAGCAGCTTTTTAAAATATGTCCCTATTTTTATTTACATATACTGTAATGCTTTACCAAAGGAAATAGTCTCTCAGTGAATAACACTAAAAATGTATTTTAATTCTTCCGTTTTTCGTAATGGTAGATCGTCAAAACTTGTTTCAGACCTGGCACAGAGGATGATCAGATCTTCACCGGGTACTATCTTCATCGACGTGAACTTCCTGAGGAATTAGAATACATCATTTCAATAATTAAAGTAATCAAGGCTGGGGGTGTGGGAGCTCGGTTTGGCACCTCGTATTCTAAATAGAAACTATTTTTTTTTTAACGTCAAACAAGCAGTTCTTGGGAGTCTTCGAGGAAACAAGAAAGAACATGACTATTGTCCCCGCAGGCATGTCATAAGCGGCAAACTAATATATTGTTGCACTGGAGCTGATAACCTTATCAGTTAAAAAATAAAAAGCTACAGAAAAAAAACTCCGAGTATATAAATGCTTTTATGCGTGCTTCTAGGATTCATGATTGTGGACCAACAGCTTCCCATGATCCAACAGACGCACACGGCAGATAATGATGATGATAAAAGCACACTGACATGCACGTGCATATGATGCATGTACAAGTTTGTTTGTTTGCTTGTTTTTAATTTAAAAAACAAAACTACTGAGTAATTACGGGGACATCTTTTCTGGAATCCGCAGGGTAAGATAGGATGAAGAAGAAGACTAAAGAACACATGGAGAAGAGAACTGGAGACAGACATGAAGAACACATGGAGAAGAGAACTGGAGACAGACATGAAGAACACATGGAGAAGAGAACTGGAGACAGACATGAAGAACACACGGAGAAGAGAACTGGTGACAGACATGAAGAACACATGGAGAAGAGAACTGGAGACAGACATGAAGAACACATGGAGAAGAGAACTGGTGACAGACATGAAGAACACATGGAGAAGAGAACTGGAGACAGATATGAAGAACACATGGAGAAGAGAACTGGAGACAGACATGAAGAACACACGGAGAAGAGAACTGGTGACAGACATGAAGAACACACGGAGAAGAGAACTGGAGACAGACATGAAGAACACACGGAGAAGAGAACTGGTGACAGATATGAAGAACACACGGAGAAGAGAACTGGTGACAGACATGAAGAATACACGGAGAAGAGAACTGGAGACAGATATGAAGAACACATGGAGAACAGAACTGGTGACAGACATGAAGAACACATGGAGAAGAGAACTGGAGACAAACATGAAGAACACACGGAGAAGATAACTGGTGACAAACGTGAAGAACACATGGAGAAGAGAACTGTAGGCAGACATGAAGAACACATGGAGAAGAGAACTGGTGACAGACATGAAGAACACATGGAGAAGAGAACTTGTAACAGACATGAAGAACACACGGAGAAGAGAACTGGTGACAAACGTGAAGAACACATGGAGAAGAGAACTGGAGACAGACATGAAGAACACGTGGAGAAGAGAACTGGTGACAGATATGAAGAACACACGGAGAAGAGAACTGGTGACGAACGTGAAGAACACATGGAGAAGAGAACTGGAGACAAGCGTGAAGAACACATGGAGAAGAGAACTGGAGACAGATATGAAGAACACACGGAGAAGAGAACTGGTGACAAACGTTAAGTACACATGGAGAAGAGAACTGGAGACAAGCGTGAAGAACACATGGAGAAGAGAATTGGAGACAGATATGAAGAACACACGGAGAAGAGAACTGGTGACAAACGTGAAGAACACATGGAGAAGAGAACTGGAGATAGACATGAAAAACACATGGAGAAGAGAACTGGTGACTAACGTGAAGAACTCATGGAGAAGAGAACTGGAGACAGACATGCAGAACACATGGAGAAGAGAACTGGTGACAGACATGAAGAACACACGGAGAAGAGAACTGCAGACAGACATGAAGATCACATGGAGAAGAGAACTGGAGACAGATATGAAGAACACACGGAGAAGAGAACTGGTGACAAACGTGAAGAACACATGGAGAAGAGAACTGGAGACAGACATGAAGAACACATGGAGAAGAGAACTGGTGACAGACGTAAAGAACAAATGGAGAAGAGAACTGGAGACAGACATGAAGAACACATGGAGAAGAGAATTGGTGACAAACGTGAAGAACACATGGAGAAGAGAACTGGAGACAGACATGAAAACACATGGAGAAGAGAACTGGTGACAGACGTGAAGAACACATGGAGAAGAGAACTGGTGACAGACGTGAAGAACACATAGAGAAGAGAACTGGAGACAGACATGAAGAACACGCGGAGAAGAGAACTGGTGACAAACGTGAAGAACACATGGAGAAGATAACTGGAGACAGACATGAAGAACACATGGAAAAGAGAACTGGTGACATACATGAAGAACACATGGAGAAGAGAACTGGTAACAGACATGAAGAACACACGGAGCAGAGAACTGGTGACAAACGTGAAGAACACATGGAGAAGAGAACTGGAGAACGACATGAAGAACACATGGAGAAGAGAACTGGAGACAGACATGAAGAACACATGGAGAAGAGAACTGGAGACAGACGTGAAGAACACACGGAGAAGAGAACTGGTGACAGACGTGAAAAACACATGGAGAAGAGAACTGGTGACAGACATGAAGAACACATGGAGAAGAGAACTGGTGACAGACATGAAGAACTCATGAAGAAGAGAACTGGAGACAGATATGAAGAAAACATGGAGAGAACTGGTGACAGACATGACGAACACATGGAGAAGAGAACTGGAGACAAACATGAAGAACACACGGAGAAGAGAACTGGTGACAAACGTGAAGAACACATGGAGAAGAGAACTGTAGGCAGACATGAAGAACACATGGAGAAGAGAACTGGTGACAGACATGAAGAACACATGGAGAAGAGAACTTGTAACAGACATGAAGAACACACGGAGAAGAGAACTGGTGACAAACGTGAAGAACACATGGAGAAGAGAACTGGAGACAGACATGAAGAACACATGGAGAAGAGAACTGGTGACAGATATGAAGAACACACGGAGAAGAGAACTGGTGACGAACGTGAAGAACACATGGAGAACAGAACTGGAGACAAGCGTGAAGAACACATGGAGAAGAGAACTGGAGACAGATATGAAGAACACACGGAGAAGAGAACTGGTGACAAACGTGAAGAACACATGGAGAAGAGAACTGGAGACAAGCGTGAAGAACACATGGAGAAGAGAATTGGAGACAGATATGAAGAACACACGGAGAAGAGAACTGGTGACAAACGTGAAGAACACATGGAGAAGAGAACTGGAGATAGACATGAAAAACACATGGAGAAGAGAACTGGTGACTAACGTGAAGAACTCATGGAGAAGAGAACTGGAGACAGACATGCAGAACACATGGAGAAGAGAACTGGTGACAGACATGAAGAACACACGGAGAAGAGAACTGGAGACAGACATGAAGAACACATGGAGAAGAGAACTGGAGACAGATATGAAGAACACACGGAGAAGAGAACTGGTGACAAACGTGAAGAACACATGGAGAAGAGAACTGGAGACAGACATGAAGAACACATGGAGAAGAGAACTGGTGACAGACGTAAAGAACAAATGGAGAAGAGAACTGGAGACAGACATGAAGAACACATGGAGAAGAGAATTGGTGACAAACGTGAAGAACACATGGAGAAGAGAACTGGAGACAGACATGAAAACACATGGAGAAGAGAACTGGTGACAGACGTGAAGAACACATGGAGAAGAGAACTGGTGACAGACGTGAAGAACACATAGAGAAGAGAACTGGAGACAGACATGAAGAACACGCGGAGAAGAGAACTGGTGACAAACGTGAAGAACACATGGAGAACTGGAGACAGACATGAAGAACACATGGAAAAGAGAACTGGTGACATACATGAAGAACACATGGAGAAAAGAACTGGTAACAGACATGAAGAACACACGGAGCAGAGAACTGGTGACAAACGTGAAGAACACATGGAGAAGAGAACTGGAGAACGACATGAAGAACACATGGAGAAGAGAACTGGAGACAGACATGAAGAACACATGGAGAAGAGAACTGGAGACAGACGTGAAGAACACACGGAGAAGAGAACTGGTGACAGACGTGAAAAACACATGGAGAAGAGAACTGGTGACAGACGTGAAGAACACACGAAGAGAACTGGTGACAGACATGAAGAACACATGGAGAAGAGAACTGGAGACAGATATGAAGAACACATGGAGAAGAGAACTGGTGACAGACATGAAGAACGCATGGAGAAGAGAACTGGAGACAGATATGAAGAACACACGGAGAAGAGAACTGGTAACAAACGTGAAGAACACATGGAGAAGAGAACTGGAGACAGACATGAAGAACACATGGAGAAGAGAACTGGTGACAGACATGAAGAACACATGGAGAAGAGAACTGGTAACAGACATGAAGAACACACGGAGCAGAGAACTGGTGACAAACGTGAAGAACACATGGAGAAGAGAACTGGAGAACGACATGAAGAACACATGGAGAAGAGAACTGGAGACAGACATGAAGAACACATGGAGAAGAGAACTGGAGACAGACGTGAAGAACACACGGAGAAGAGAACTGGTGACTAACGTGAAGAACACATAAAGAAGAGAACTGGAGACAGACATGAAGAACACATGGAGAAGAGAACTGGTGACAGACATGAAGAACACACGGAGAAGAACACACGGAGAAGAGAACTGGAGACAGATATGAAGAACACATGGAGAAGAGAACTGGAGACAGACATGAAGAACACACGGATAAGAGAACTGGTGACAGACACGAAGAACACACGGAGAAGAGAACTGGTGACAGATATGAAGAACACACGGAGAAGAGAACTGGTGACAGACATGAAGAACACACGGAGAAGAGAACTGGAGACAGATATGAAGAACACATGGAGAAGAGAACTGGTGACAGACATGAAGAACACATGGAGAAGAGAACTGGTGACAGACATGAAGAACACACGGAGAAGAGAACTGGTGACAAACGTGAAGAACACATGGAGAAGAGAACTGGAGACAGACATGAAGAACACATGGAGAAGAGAACTGGTGACAGACATGAAGAACACATGGAGAAGAGAACTGGTAACAGACATGAAGAACACACGGAGCAGAGAACTGGTGACAAACGTGAAGAACACATGGAGAAGAGAACTGGAGAACGACATGAAGAACGCATGGAGAAGAGTACTGGTGACAGATATGAAGATCACACGGAGAAGAGAACTGGTGACAAACGTGAAGAACACATGGAGAAAAGAACTGGTAACAAACGTGAAGAACACATGGAGAAGAGAACTGGAGACAGACATGAAGAACACATGGAGAAGAGAACTGGTGACAGACATGAAGAACACATGGAGAAGAGAACTGGTAACAGACATGAAGAACACACGGAGCAGAGAACTGGTGACAAACGTGAAGAACACATGGAGAAGAGAACTGGAGAACGACATGAAGAACACATGGAGAAGAGAACTGGAGACAGACATGAAGAACACATGGAGAAGAGAACTGGAGACAGACGTGAAGAACACATGGAGAAGAGAACTGGTGACAGACATGAAGAACACATAAAGAAGAGAACTGGAGACAGACATGAAGAACACATGGAGAAGAGAACTGGTGACAGACATGAAGAACACACGGAGAAGAGAACTGGTGACAGATATGAAGAACACACGGAGAAGAGAACTGGTGACAGACATGAAGAACACACGGAGAAAAGAACTGGAGACAGATATGAAGAACACATGGAGAAGACATGGAGAAGAGAACTGGTGACAGACATGAAGAACACATGGAGAAGAGAACTGGAGACAGACATGAAGAACACACGGAGAAGAGAACTGGTGACAGATATGAAGAACACACGGAGAAGAACACATGGAGAAGAGAACTGGAGACAGACATGAAGAACACATGGAGAAGAGAACTGGTGACAGACATGAAGAACACATGGAGAAGAGAAATGGTAACAGACATGAAGAACACACGGAGCAGAGAACTGGTGACAAACGTGAAGAACACATGGAGAAGAGAACTGGAGAACGACATGAAGAACACATGGAGAAGAGAACTGGTGACAGATATGAAGATCACACGGAGAAGAGAACTGGTGACAAACGTGAAGAACACATGGAGAAGAGAACTGGAGACAAACGTGAAGAACACATGGAGAAAAATACTGGCGACAGATATGAAGAACACACGGAGAAGAGAACTGGTGACAGACATGAAGAACACATGGAGAAGAGAACTGGAGACAGACATGAAGAACGCATGGAGAAGAGAACTGGAGACAGATATGAAGAACACATGGAGAAGAGAACTGGAGACAGACGTGAAGAACACACGGAGAAGAGAACTGGTGACTAACGTGAAGAACACATAAAGAAGAGAACTGGAGACAGACATGAAGAACACATGGAGAAGAGAACTGGAGACAGATATGAAGAACACATGGAGAAGAGAACTGGAGACAGACATGAAGAACACACGGAGAAGAGAACTGGTGACAGACGTGAAAAACACATGGAGAAGAGAACTGGTGACAGACGTGAAGAACACACGAAGAGAACTGGTGACAGACATGAAGAACTCATGAAGAAGAGAACTGGTGACAAACGTGAAGAACACATGGAGAAGAGAACTGGAGAACGACATGAAGAACACATGGAGAAGAGAACTGGAGACAGACATGAAGAACACATGGAGAAGAGAACTGGAGACAGATATGAAGAACACATGGAGAAGAGAACTGGTGACAAACGTGAAGAACACATGGAGAAGAGAACATATGACAGACGTGAAGAACACATGGAGAAAAGAACTGGTGACAAACGTGAAGAACACATGGAGAAGTGAACTGGAGACAGACATTAAGAACACATGGAGAAGAGAACTGGTGACAGACATGAAGAACGCATGGAGAAGAGAACTGGAGACAGATATGAAGAACACACGGAGAAGAGAACTGGCGACAAACGTGAAGAACACATGGAGAAGAGAACTGGAGACAGACATGAAGAACACATGGAGAAGAGAACTGGTGACAGACGTGAAGAACACATGGAGAAGAGAACTGGTAACAGACATGAAGAACACACGGAGCAGAGAACTGGTGACAAACGTGAAGAACACATGGAGAAGAGAACTGGAGAACGACATGAAGAACACATGGAGAAGAGAACTGGAGACAGACATGAAGAACACATGGAGAAGAGAACTGGAGACAGACGTGAAGAACACACGGAGAAGAGAACTGGTGACTAACGTGAAGAACACATAAAGAAGAGAACTGGAGACAGACATGAAGAACACATGGAGAAGAGAACTGGAGACAGATATGAAGAACACATGGAGAAGAGAACTGGAGACAGACATGAAGAACACATGGAGAAGAGAACTGGTGACAGACGTGAAAAACACATGGAGAAGAGAACTGGTGACAGACGTGAAGAACACACGAAGAGAACTGGTGACAGACATGAAGAACTCATGAAGAAGAGAACTGGAGACAGATATGAAGAACACATGGAGAAGAGAACTGGTGACAGACGTGAAAAACACATGGAGAAGAGAACTGGTGACAAACGTGAAGAACACATGGAGAAGAGAACTGGTGACAGACGTGAAGAACACACGGAGAAAAGAACTGGTGACAAACGTGAAGAACACATGGAGAAGTGAACTGGAGACAGTCATTAAGAACACATGGAGAAGAGAACTGGTGACAGACATGAAGAACGCATGGAGAAGAGAACTGGAGACAGATATTAAGAACACACGGAGAAGAGAACTGGTAACAAACGTGAAGAACACATGGAGAAGAGAACTGGAGACAGACATGAAGAACACATGGAGAAGAGAACTGGTGACAGACATGAAGAACACATGGAGAAGAGAACTGGTAACAGACATGAAGAACACACGGAGCAGAGAACTGGTGACAAACGTGAAGAACACATGGAGAAGAGAACTGGAGAACGACATGAAGAACACATGGAGAAGAGAACTGGAGACAGACATGAAGAACACATGGAGAAGAGAACTGGAGACAGACGTGAAGAACACACGGAGAAGAGAACTGGTGACTAACGTGAAGAACACATAAAGAAGAGAACTGGAGACAGACATCAAGATCACATGGAGAAGAGAACTGGTGACAGACATGAAGAACACATGGAGAAGAGAACTGGAGACAGATATGAAGAACACATGGAGAAGAGAACTGGAGACAGACATGAAGAACACACGGAGATGAGAACTGGTGACAGACATGAAAAACACACGGAGAAGAGAACTGGTGACAGATATGAAGAAAACACGGAGAAGAGAACTGGTGACAGACATGAAGAACACACGGAGAAGAGAACTGGAGACAGATATGAAGAACACATGGAGAAGAGAACTGGGGACAGACATGAAGAACACATGGAGAAGAGAACTGGAGACAGACATGAAGAACACACGGAGAAGAGAACTGGTGACAAACGTGAAGAACACATGGAGAAGAGAACTGGAGACAGACATGAAGAACACATGGAGAAGAGAACTGGTGACAGACATGAAGAACACATGGAGAAGAGAACTGGTAACAGACATGAAGAACACAGGGAGCACAGAACTGGTGACAAACGTGAAGAACACATGGAGAAGAGAACTGGAGAACGACATGAAAAACACATGGAGAAGAGTACTGGTGACAGATATGAAGATCACACGGAGAAGAGAACTTGTGACAAACGTGAAGAACACATGGAGAAGAGAACTGGAGACAAACGTGAAGAACACATGGAGAAAAGAACTGGAGACAGATATGAAGAACACACGGAGAAGAGAACTGGTGACAGACATGAAGAACACATGGAGAAGAGAACTGGAGACAGATATGAAGAACACATGGAGAAGAGAACTGGTGACAAACGTGAAGAACACATGGAGAAGAGAACTTGAGACAGACATGAAGAACACATGGAGAAGAGAACTGGTGACAGACGTGAAAAAAACACGGAGAAGAGAACTGAGGACAAACGTGAAGAACACATGGAGAAGAGAACTGGTGACAGACGTGAAGAACACATGGAGAAAAGAACTGGTGACAAACGTGAAGAACACATGGAGAAGAGAACTGGAGACAGACATGAAGAACACGTGGAGAAGAGAACTGGTGACAGACATGAAGAACACATGGAGAAGAGAACTGGAGACAGATATGAAGAAAACACGGAGAAGAGAACTGGTGACAAACGTGAAGAACACATGGAGAAGAGAACTGGAGACAGACATGAAGAACACATAGAGAAAAAAACTTGTGAGAGACGTGAAAAACACATGGAGAAGAGAACTGGAAACAGATATGCAGAACACATGGAGAAGAGAACTGGTGACAGAAATGAAGAACACACGGAGAAGAGAACTGGTGACAGACGTGAAGAACACATGGAAAAGAGAACTGGAGACAGACATGAAGAACACATGGAGAAGAGAACTGGTGACAGACGTGAAGAACACATGGAGAAGAGAACTGGAGACAGACATGAAGAACACATGGAGAAGAGAACTGGTGACAGACGTGAAGAACACATGGAGAAGAGAACTGGAGACAGACATGAAGAACACATGGAGAAGAGAACTGGTGACAGACGTGAAGAACACATGGAGAAGAGAACTGGTGACAGACGTGAAGAACACACGGAGAAGAGAACTGGAGACAGATATGAAGAACACGTGGAAAATGGAACTGGTGACAGACATGAAGAACACACGGAGAAGAGAACTGGAGACAGATATGAATAACACGTGGAAAATAGAACTGACAGACATGAAGAACACACGGAGAAGAGAACTGGAGACAGAGAAGAGAACTGAAACATGAAGAACACACGGAGAAGAGAACTGGAGACAGACATGAAGAACACACGGAGAAGAGAACTGGAGACTGATATGAAGAACACATGGACGAGAGAACTGGTGACAGACATGAAGAACACACGGAGAAGAGAACTGGTGACAGACATGAAGAACACATGGAGAAGAGAACTGGAGACAGATATGAAGAACACATGGAGAAGAGAACTGGAGACAGATATGAAGAACACGTGGAAAATAGAACTGACAGACATTAAGAACACACGGAGAAGAGAACTGGAGACAGACATGAAGAACACATGGAGAAGAGAACTGGTGACAGATATGAAGAACACATGGAGAAGAGAACTGGAGACAGATATGAAGAACACATGGAGAAGAGAACTGGTGACAGACGTAAAGAACACATGGAGAAGAGAACTGGAGACATATACGAAGAACACATGAAGAAGAGAACTGGTGACAGACATGAAGAACACATGGAGAAGAGAACTGGAGACAGATATGAAGAACAGATGGAGAAGAGAACTGGTGAAAGGCATGAAGAACACATGGAGAAGAGAACTGGAGACAGACATGAAGAACACATGGAGGAAAGAACTGGAGACAGATATGAAGAACACATGGAGAAGAGAACTGACAGACATGAAGAACACACGGAGAAGAGAACTGGAGACAGACATGAAGAATACACGGAGAAGAGAACTGGAGACAGATATGAAGAACACATGGAGAAGAGAACTGGAGACAGATATGAAGAACACATGGAGAAAAGAACTGGTGACAGACATGAAGAACACATGGAGAAGAGAACTGGAGACATATATAAAGAACACATGGAGAAGAGAACTGGTGACAGGCATAAAGAACACATGGAGAAGAGAACTGGAGACAGATATGAAGAACACACGGAGAAGAGAACTGGTGACAGACATGAAGAACACATGGAGAAGAGAACTGGAGACAGACATGAAGAACACATGGAGAAGAGAACTGGTGACAGACATGAAGAACACATGGAGAAGAGAACTGACAGACATGAAGAACACACGGAGAAGAGAACTGGTGACAGACATGAAGAACGCATGGAGAAGAGAACTGGTGACAGGCAAGAAGAACACATGGAGAAGAGAACTTGCGACAGATATGAAGAACACACGAAGGAGAGAACTGGTGACAGACGTGAAGAACACACGGAGAAGAGAACTGGAGACAGATATGAAGAACACATGGAGAAGAGAACTGGTGACAGAAATGAAGAACGCACGGAGAAGAGAACTGGTGACAGACATGAAGAACACGTGGAGAAGAGAACTGGAGACATATATGAAGAACACATGGAGAAGAGAACTGGAGACAGATATGAAGAACACGTGGAAAATAGAACTGACAGACATGAAGAACACACAAAGAAGAGAACTGGAGACAGACATGAAGAACACATGGAGAAGAGAACTGGAGACAGACACGAAGAACACATGGAGAAGAGAACTGGAGACAGATATGAAGAACACATGGAGAAGAGAACTGACAGACATGAGGAACACACGGAGAAGAGAACTGGAGACAGACATGAAGAATACACGGAGAAGAGAACTGGAGACAGGCATGAAGAACACACGGAGAAGAGAACTGGTGACAGACATGAAGAACGCATGGAGAAGAGAACTGGAGACAGATATGAAGAACACGTGGAAAATAGAACTGACAGACATGAAGAACACACAAAGAAGAGAACTGGAGACAGACATGAAGAACACATGGAGAAGAGAACTGGAGACAGACATGAAGAACACATGGAGAAGAGAACTGGAGACCGATATGAAGGACACATGGAGAAGAGAACTGGTGACAGACATGAAGAACACATGGAGAAGAGAACTGGAGACATATATGAAGAACACATGGAGAAGAGAACTGGTGACAGGCATGAAGAACACACGGAGAAGAGAACTGGTGACAGACATGAAGAACGCATGGAGAAGAGAACTGGTGACAGTAAATAAATTAAAAACCGTGATGATATTGTTATCAAGCCGGCAGACAAAGGTGGTGCTGTGGTTGTTTGGCGTAAGGACTTATACATTCACGAAGGAGTTACACAGCTAGGTAACACCACCTTTTACTCACCTTGTTCTGGTGATGCTACAGTCCGGAATAATCTTACTGTTCATGAGACTATCCGGGGCCTTGTCCATGATGATCATCTCCCTTCTGGTGCTTTATCTCTCCATATTTTTGATAGTAGTCTTGGTAAGCCTTCCTTCTACCTGCTTCCTAAGGTGCATAAAATTGCTAACCCTGGTAGGCCTATTGTTTCAGCCTGCTCTTGTCCCACTGAACGTATTTCTGAATTCCTTGATAGTATTTCCCAGCCTTTGGTCGCCAATCTGCCTTCTTATTTGAAAGACACTACTCATGCTATCACTACCTTTGATTCTATCAGATTCACGCCTGATCGTACTTACCGTCTTTTCCTTCTAGATGTTTGTTCCCTTTATACTTCTATTCCACATGCTGATGGTCTTAAGGCACTCCAATTTTTTCTCGACCAGCGTACTGATCTTACTATAAGCACAGGTCCGCTTCTTCGCCTTGCTGAGTTGGTTCTTAATCTCAACTCTTTTGAGTTTAATGGCCAATTCTTCAACCAAATCAGTGGCGTTGCTATGGGTACTAAGATGGGCCCTAGTTACGCTTGCCTTTTTATGGGCCACTTTGAATATTTGGTCTTTCAAAAATTATGATGGGCCAATACCTGAGTTTTACCGCCGCTACATTGATGATGGTATTGGCATTACTGACATGTCTGAGGTAGACCTCCGTCGATTTATCGACTATGTTGGTAATTTCAATCCTGCCATCAAATTCACTTCTGAAATTTCTACGACCTCAGTGAACTTCCTCGACATCACTGTGACTATTAGCCCTATTGGTCTTAAAACGTCTGTCTATTATAAGGCTACTGACGCTCATGGCTTCCTCCTTTATACTTCATCGCATCCTCTTAGCTGTAAAAATTCCATTCCCTTTTCTCAACTTCTTCGCTTGCGTCGGTTATGTCACGATGACGATGATTTTTATCAGCGAGCTCAAGAGATGCTTGAGTTCTTTCGCCGACGTCTTTATCCAGAACATGTGTTATCTGATGCCCTTAATCGTATCACACGCGTCACTCGTCAGATGGCACTCACTACTAAACCTTCTGTTCAATCTGACAGACTCAAACTGGTTCTAACTTTCCATCCTCACTGCCTGGCGGTAAAGAGAATTCTGTTTCGACATCTGCCTATTCTCAACTCTGATCCTGATACCAAAGAGTTATTTCGTGATACACCTTTGGTAGCTTATCGTAGGGATAGGAATTTTAGGGATATGCTTGTACACAGTCGCTTGCGACATTCTAGCCCATCTTACTTTGGTACTAAACCGAGCCAACGCCGGATATGCAAGACCTGTCCGTTTGTACTCCAAACTCAGACAGTCACTTTTCCTAAAGGAAAATTTATCATTAGAGAGTCTTTTACGTGCGAATCCAGAAACCTGATTTATGCTATCATCTGCAAGAGATGTGGCATGACCTATATTGGTGAAACTGGTAGGCGTTTGGCAGACAGGTTTCGTGAGCACTTGAATGACATCTATCAAGACAAACATTTACCAGTGGCCCTTCATTTCAATAGACCTGACCATTCAGGTAATTCCGATATACATGTCACTGCCCTGCGTTCATGTGCCGGTAATGACAAGACTCGCTTTTCGTTGGAGAATCGCCTTATTTTTAAAATGGGCGTTCTAGCTCCCGGCGGTTTAAATATACATCATTTTGCATAAATTCTGGTAGCTTTTCTCTTTTTCATTCTTTATTCGTTGTCTTTATGATCCATCTTCTTATGTTTTTGCTTTGGTTCGTTTCGTATCTTTTTATATGTCTTGTTTTGTCGCTATCGCGCGTCACTTCCTTGCGAATTCTGTGACAAGAGACTACCGCTTTCTTCCACGGATTTTTTGCATCGAGCTAAGCTAACTTTAACTAGTTCCACAGTTTTGTTTATTCTTCTTTTTTCGTTTCGTTGGATTATTTACTTTCTTGTTTCAGTATTTCTTTTAGATTTTACGGTTTTCTTGTATTGTTATTTACTTTTTCCATCTCCTTGTATCGCCCATTTTTTGTATGTTTCTCATCATCGTATAGTTTTGTAGTACCTATATGTAATTTTGGTATTTGTCACCTGTTTGTGGCTGACGAAGGGTAAAACCCGAAACGTCCCTTGTCTCATGTGAACTGTTATTAGTAAAACTGATTCAATACCGTTTTATTAGTTTATAAACTTATATTGAACTGGTGACAGGCAGGAAGAACACATGGAGAAGAGAACTTGCGACAGATATGAAGAACACACGGAGAAGAGAACTGGTGACAGACGTGAAGAACACATGGAGAAGAGAACTGGAGACAGACATGAAGAACACATGGAGAAGAGAACTGGAGACAGACATGAAGAACACATGGAGAAGAGAACTGGAGACCGATATGAAGGACACATGGAGAAGAGAACTGGTGACAGACATGAAGAACACATGGAGAAGAGAACTGGAGACATATATGAAGAACACATGGAGAAGAGAACTGGTGACAGGCATGAAGAACACACGGAGAAGAGAACTGGTGACAGACATGAAGAACGCATGGAGAAGAGAACTGGTGACAGTAAATAAAGAAAAACCGTGATGATATTGTTATCAAGCCGGCAGACAAAGGTGGTGCTGTGGTTGTTTGGCGTAAGGACTTTTACATTCACGAAGGAGTTACACAGCTAGGTAACACCACCTTTTACTCACCTTGTTCTGGTGATGCTACAGTCCGGAATAATCTTACTGTTCATGAGACTATCCGGGGCCTTGTCCATGATGATCATCTCCCTTCTGGTGCTTTATCTCTCCATATTTTTGATAGTAGTCTTGGTAAGCCTTCCTTCTACCTGCTTCCTAAGGTGCATAAAATTGCTAACCCTGGTAGGCCTATTGTTTCAGCCTGCTCTTGTCCCACTGAACGTATTTCTGAATTCCTTGATAGTATTTCCCAGCCTTTGGTCGCCAATCTGCCTTCTTATTTGAAAGACACTACTCATGCTATCACTACCTTTGATTCTATCAGATTCACGCCTGATCGTACTTACCGTCTTTTCCTTCTTGATGTTTGTTCCCTTTATACTTCTATTCCACATGCTGATGGTCTTAAGGCACTCCAATTTTTTCTCGACCAGCGTACTGATCTTACTATAAGCACAGGTCCGCTTCTTCGCCTTGCTGAGTTGGTTCTTAATCTCAACTCTTTTGAGTTTAATGGCCAATTCTTCAACCAAATCAGTGGCGTTGCTATGGGTACTAAGATGGGCCCTAGTTACGCTTGCCTTTTTATGGGCCACTTTGAATATTTGGTCTTTCAAAATTATGATGGGCCAATACCTGAGTTTTACCGCCGCTACATTGATGATGGTATTGGCATTACTGACATGTCTGGAGAGGTAGACCTCCGTCGATTTATCGACTATGTTGGTAATTTCAATCCTGCCATCAAATTCACTTCTGAAATTTCTACGACCTCAGTGAACTTCCTCGACATCACTGTGACTATTAGCCCTATTGGTCTTAAAACGTCTGTCTATTATAAGGCTACTGACGCTCATGGCTTCCTCCTTTATACTTCATCGCATCCTCTTAGCTGTAAAAATTCCATTCCCTTTTCTCAACTTCTTCGCTTGCGTCGGTTATGTCACGATGACGATGATTTTTATCAGCGAGCTCAAGAGATGCTTGAGTTCTTTCGCCGACGTCTTTATCCAGAACATGTGTTATCTGATGCCCTTAATCGTATCACACGCGTCACTCGTCAGATGGCACTCACTACTAAACCTTCTGTTCAATCTGACAGACTCAAACTGGTTCTAACTTTCCATCCTCACTGCCTGGCGGTAAAGAGAATTCTGTTTCGACATCTGCCTATTCTCAACTCTGATCCTGATACCAAAGAGTTATTTCGTGATACACCTTTGGTAGCTTATCGTAGGGATAGGAATTTTAGGGATATGCTTGTACACAGTCGCTTGCGACATTCTAGCCCATCTTACTTTGGTACTAAACCGAGCCAACGCCGGATATGCAAGACCTGTCCGTTTGTACTCCAAACTCAGACAGTCACTTTTCCTAAAGGAAAATTTATCATTAGAGAGTCTTTTACTGCGAATCCAGAAACCTGATTTATGCTATCATCTGCAAGAGATGTGGCATGACCTATATTGGTGAAACTGGTAGGCGTTTGGCAGACAGGTTTCGTGAGCACTTGAATGACATCTATCAAGACAAACATTTACCAGTGGCCCTTCATTTCAATAGACCTGACCATTCAGGTAATTCCGATATACATGTCACTGCCCTGCGTTCATGTGCCGGTAATGACAAGACTCGCTTTTCGTTGGAGAATCGCCTTATTTTTAAAATGGGCGTTCTAGCTCCCGGCGGAGAAAATATACAACATCATTTTGCATAAATTCTGGTAGCTTTTCTCTTTTTCATTCTTTATTCGTTGTCTTTATGATCCATCTTCTTATGTTTTTGCTTTGGTTCGTTTCGTATCTTTTTATATGTCTTGTTTTGTCGCTATCGCGCGTCACTTCCTTGCGAATTCTGTGACAAGAGACTACCGCTTTCTTCCACGGATTTTTTGCATCGAGCTAAGCTAACTTTAACTAGTTCCACAGTTTTGTTTATTCTTCTTTTTTCGTTTCGTTGGATTATTTACTTTCTTGTTTCAGTATTTCTTTTAGATTTTACGGTTTTCTTGTATTGTTATTTACTTTTTCCATCTCCTTGTATCGCCCATTTTTTGTATGTTTCTCATCATCGTATAGTTTTGTAGTACCTATATGTAATTTTGGTATTTGTCACCTGTTTGTGGCTGACGAAGGGTAAAACCCGAAACGTCCCTTGTCTCATGTGAACTGTTATTAGTAAAACTGATTCAATACCGTTTTATTAGTTTATAAACTTATATTGAACTGGTGACAGGCAGGAAGAACACATGGAGAAGAGAACTTGCGACAGATATGAAGAACACACGGAGAAGAGAACTGGTGACAGACGTGAAGAACACATGGAGAAGAGAACTGGAGACAGACATGAAGAACACATGGAGAAGAGAACTGGAGACAGACGTGAAGAACACACGGAGAAGAGAACTGGTGACTAACGTGAAGAACACATAAAGAAGAGAACTGGAGACAGACATGAAGAACACATGGAGAAGAGAACTGGAGACAGATATGAAGAACACATGGAGAAGAGAACTGGAGACAGACATGAAGAACGCACGGAGAAGAGAACTGGTGACAGACGTGAAAAACACATGGAGAAGAGAACTGGTGACAGACGTGAAGAACACACGAAGAGAACTGGTGACAGACATGAAGAACTCATGAAGAAGAGAACTGGTGACAAACGTGAAGAACACATGGAGAAGAGAACTGGAGAACGACATGAAGAACACATGGAGAAGAGAACTGGAGACAGACATGAAGAACACATGGAGAAGAGAACTGGAGACAGATATAAAGAACAAATGGAGAAGAGAACTGGTGACAAACGTGAAGAACACATGGAGAAGAGAACATGTGACAGACGTGAAGAACACATGGAGAAAAGAACTGGTGACAAACGTGAAGAACACATGGAGAAGTGAACTGGAGACAGACATTAAGAACACATGGAGAAGAGAACTGGTGACAGACATGAAGAACGCATGGAGAAGAGAACTGGAGACAGATATGAAGAACACACGGAGAAGAGAACTGGCGACAAACGTGAAGAACACATGGAGAAGAGAACTGGAGACAGACATGAAGAACACATGGAGAAGAGAACTGGTGATAGACATGAAGAACACATGGAGAAGAGAACTGGTAACAGACATGAAGAACACACGAAGCAGAGAACTGGTGACAAACGTGAAGAACACATGGAGAAGAGAACTGGAGAACGACATGAAGAACACATGGAGAAGAGAACTGGAGACAGACATGAAGAACACATGGAGAAGAGAACTGGAGACAGACGTGAAGAACACACGGAGAAGAGAACTGGTGACTAACTGAAGAACACATAAAGAAGAGAACTGGAGACAGACATGAAGAACACATGGAGAAGAGAACTGGAGACAGATATGAAGAACACATGGAGAAGAGAACTGGAGACAGACATGAAGAACACATGGAGAAGAGAACTGGTGACAGACGTGAAAAACACATGGAGAAGAGAACTGGTGACAGACGTGAAGAACACACGAAGAGAACTGGTGACAGACATGAAGAACTCATGAAGAAGAGAACTGGAGACAGATATGAAGAACACATGGAGAAGAGAACTGGTGACAGACGTGAAAAACACATGGAGAAGAGAACTGGTGACAAACGTGAAGAACACATGGAGAAGAGAACTGGTGACAGACGTGAAGAACACATGGAGAAAAGAACTGGTGACAAACGTGAAGAACACATGGAGAAGTGAACTGGAGACAGTCATTAAGAACACATGGAGAAGAGAACTGGTGACAGACATGAAGAACGCATGGAGAAGAGAACTGGAGACAGATATGAAGAACACACGGAGAAGAGAACTGGTAACAAACGTGAAGAACACATGGAGAAGAGAACTGGAGACAGACATGAAGAACACAAGGAGAAGAGAACTGGTGACAGACATGAAGAACACATGGAGAAGAGAACTGGTAACAGACATGAAGAACACACGGAGCAGAGAACTGGTGACAAACGTGAAGAACACATGGAGAAGAGAACTGGAGAACGACATGAAGAACACATGGAGAAGAGAACTGGTGACAGACATGAAGAACACATGGAGAAGAGAACTGGAGACAGATATGAAGAACACATGGAGAAGAGAACTGGTGACAGACATGAAGAATACACGGAGAAGAGAACTGGAGACAGATATGAAGAACACATGGAGAACAGAACTGGTGACAGACATGAAGAACACATGGAGAAGAGAACTGGAGACAAACATGAAGAACACACGGAGAAGATAACTGGTGACAAACGTGAAGAACACATGGAGAAGAGAACTGTAGGCAGACATGAAGAACACATGGAGAAGAGAACTGGTGACAGACATGAAGAACACATGGAGAAGAGATTTTGTAACAGACATGAAGAACACACGGAGAAGAGAACTGGTGACAAACGTGAAGAACACATGGAGAAGAGAACTGGAGACAGACATGAAGAACACGTGGAGAAGAGAACTGGTGACAGATATGAAGAACACACGGAGAAGAGAACTGGTGACGAACGTGAAGAACACATGGAGAAGAGAACTGGAGACAAGCGTAAAGAACACATGGAGAAGAGAACTGGAGACAGATATGAAGAACACACGGAGAAGAGAACTGGTGACAAACGTGAAGTACACATGGAGAAGAGAACTGGAGACAAGCGTGAAGAACACATGGAGAAGAGAATTGGAGACAGATATGAAGAACACACGGAGAAGAGAACTGGTGACAAACGTGAAGAACACATGGAGAAGAGAACTGGAGATAGACATGAAAAACACATGGAGAAGAGAACTGGTGACTAACGTGAAGAACACATGGAGAAGAGAACTGGAGACAGACATGCAGAACACATGGAGAAGAGAACTGGTGACAGACATGAAGAACACACGGAGAAGAGAACTGCAGACAGACATGAAGATCACATGGAGAAGAGAACTGGAGACAGATATGAAGAACACACGGAGAAGAGAACTGGTGACAAACGTGAAGAACACATGGAGAAGAGAACTGGAGACAGACATGAAGAACACATGGAGAAGAGAACTGGTGACAGACGTAAAGAACAAATGGAGAAGAGAACTGGAGACAGACATGAAGAACACATGGAGAAGAGAATTGGTGACAAACGTGAAGAACACATGGAGAAGAGACCTGGAGACAGACATGAAAACACATGGAGAAGAGAACTGGTGACAGTCGTGAAGAACACATGGAGAAGAGAACTGGTGACAGACGTGAAGAACACATAGAGAAGAGAACTGGAGACAGACATGAAGAACACGCGGAGAAGAGAACTGGTGACAAACGTGAAGAACACATGGAGAAGAGAACTGGAGACAGACATGAAGAACACATGGAAAAGAGAACTGGTGACATACATGAAGAACACATGGAGAAGAGAACTGGTAACAGACATGAAGAACACACGGAGCAGAGAACTGGTGACAAACGTGAAGAACACATGGAGAAGAGAACTGGAGAACGACATGAAGAACACATGGAGAAGAGAACTGGAGACAGACATGAAGAACACACGGAGAAGAGAACTGGAGACAGACGTGAAGAACACAAGGAGAAGAGAATTGGTGACTAACGTGAAAAACACATAAAGAAGAGAACTGCAGACAGACATGAAGAACACATGGAGAAGAGAACTGGAGACAGATATGAAGAACACATGGAGAAGAGAACTGGAGACAGACATGAAGAACACACGGAGAAGAGAACTGGTGACAGACGTGAAAAACACATGGAGAAGAGAACTGGTGACAGACGTGAAGAACACACGAAGAGAACTGGTGACAGACATGAAGAACTCATGAAGAAGAGAACTGGAGACAGATATGAAGAACACATGGAGAAGAGAACTGGTGACAGACATGAAGAACACATGGAGAAGAGAACTGGAGACAGATATGAAGAACACACGGAGAAGAGAACTGGTGACAAACGTGAAGAACACATGGAGAAGAGAACTGGAGACAGACATGAAGAACACATGGAGAAGAGAACTGGTGACAGACGTGAAGAACACATGGAGAAGAGAACTGGTGACAAACGTGAAGAACACATGGAGAAGAGAACTGGTGACAAACGTGAAGAACACATGGAGAAGAGAACTGGAGACAGACATGAAGAACACATGGAGAAGAGAACTGGAGACAGACATGAAGAACACATGGAGAAGAGAACTGGAGACAGACGTGAAGAACACACGGAGAAGAGAACTGGTGACAAACGTGAAGAACACATGGAGAAGAGAACTGGAGACAGACATGAAGAACACATGGAGAAGAGAACTGGTGACAGACATGAAGAACACACGGAGAAGAGAACTGGAGACAGATATGAAGAACACATGGAGAAGAGAACTGGAGACAGACATGAAGAACACATGGAGAAGAGAACTGGTGACAGACATGAAGAACACATGGAGAAGAGAACTGGTGACAGACATGAAGAACACACGGAGAAGAGAACTGGTGACAGACATGAAGAACACACGGAGAAGAGAACTGGAGACAGACATGAAGAACACATGGAGAAGAGAAGAGAAGACATGAAGAACACATGGAGAAGAGAACTGGAGACAGACATGAAGAACACACGGTGAAGAGAACTGGTGACAAACGTGAAGAACACATGGAGAAGAGAACTGGAGACAGACATGAAGAACACATGGAGAAGAGAACTGGTGACAGACATGAAGAACACATGAAGAAGAGAAATGGTAACAGACATGAAGAACACACGGAGCAGAGAACTGGTGACAAACGTGAAGAACACATGGAGAAGAGAACTGGAGAACGACATGAAGAACACATGGAGAAGAGAACTGGTGACAGATATGAAGAACACACGGAGAAGAGAACTGGTGACAAACGTGAAGAACACATGGAGAAAAGAACTGGTAACAAACGTGAAGAACACATGGAGAAGAGAACTGGAGACAGACATGAAGAACACATGGAGAAGAGAACTGGTGACAGACATGAAGAACACATGGAGAAGAGAACTGGAGACAGACATGAAGAACACATGGAGAAGAGAACTGGAGAACGACATGAAGAACACATGGAGAAGAGAACTGGAGACAGACATGAAGAACACATGGAGAAGAGAACTGGAGACAGACATGAAGAACACATGGAGAAGAGAACTGGAGACAGACGTGAAGAACACACGGAGAAGAGAACTGGTGACTAAAGTGAAGAACACATAAAGAAGAGAACTGGAGACAGACATGAAGAACACATGGAGAAGAGAACTGGTGACAGACATGAAGAACACATGGAGAAGAGAACTGGAGACAGATATGAAGAACACATAGAGAAGAGAACTGAAGACAGACATGAAGAACACACGGAGAAGAGAACTGGTGACAGACATGAAGAACACACGGAGAAGAGAACTGGTGACAGATATGAAGAACACACGGAGAAGAGAACTGGTGACAGACATGAAGAACACACGGAGAAAAGAACTGGAGACAGATATGAAGAACACATGGAGAAGAGAACTGGTGACAGACATGAAGAACACATGGAGAAGAGAACTGGAGACAGACATGAAGAACACACGGAGAAGAGAACTGGTGACAAACGTGAAGAACACATGGAGAAGAGAACTGGAGACAGACATGAAGAACACATGGAGAAGAGAACTGGTGACAGACATGAAGAACACATGGAGAAGAGAAATGGTAACAGACATGAAGAACACACGGAGCAGAGAACTGGTGACAAACGTGAAGAACACATGGAGAAGAGAACTGGAGAACGACATGAAGAACACATGGAGAAGAGAACTGGTGACAGATATGAAGATCACACGGAGAAGAGAACTGGTGACAAACGTGAAGAACACATGGAGAAGAGAACTGGAGACAAACGTGAAGAACACATGGAGAAAAATACTGGCGACAGATATGAAGAACACACGGAGAAGAGAACTGGTGACAGACATGAAGAACACATGGAGAAGAGAACTGGAGACAGACATGAAGAACGCATGGAGAAGAGAACTGGAGACAGATATGAAGAACACATGGAGAAGAGAACTGGAGACAGACGTGAAGAACACACGGAGAAGAGAACTGGTGACTAACGTGAAGAACACATAAAGAAGAGAACTGGAGACAGACATGAAGAACACATGGAGAAGAGAACTGGAGACAGATATGAAGAACACATGGAGAAGAGAACTGGAGACAGACATGAAGAACACACGGAGAAGAGAACTGGTGACAGACGTGAAAAACACATGGAGAAGAGAACTGGTGACAGACGTGAAGAACACACGAAGAGAACTGGTGACAGACATGAAGAACTCATGAAGAAGAGAACTGGTGACAAACGTGAAGAACACATGGAGAAGAGAACTGGAGAACGACATGAAGAACACATGGAGAAGAGAACTGGAGACAGACATGAAGAACACATGGAGAAGAGAACTGGAGACAGATATGAAGAACACATGGAGAAGAGAACTGGTGACAAACGTGAAGAACACATGGAGAAGAGAACATATGACAGACGTGAAGAACACATGGAGAAAAGAACTGGTGACAAACGTGAAGAACACATGGAGAAGTGAACTGGAGACAGACATTAAGAACACATGGAGAAGAGAACTGGTGACAGACATGAAGAACGCATGGAGAAGAGAACTGGAGACAGATATGAAGAACACACGGAGAAGAGAACTGGCGACAAACGTGAAGAACACATGGAGAAGAGAACTGGAGACAGACATGAAGAACACATGGAGAAGAGAACTGGTGACAGACGTGAAGAACACATGGAGAAGAGAACTGGTAACAGACATGAAGAACACACGGAGCAGAGAACTGGTGACAAACGTGAAGAACACATGGAGAAGAGAACTGGAGAACGACATGAAGAACACATGGAGAAGAGAACTGGAGACAGACATGAAGAACACATGGAGAAGAGAACTGGAGACAGACGTGAAGAACACACGGAGAAGAGAACTGGTGACTAACGTGAAGAACACATAAAGAAGAGAACTGGAGACAGACATGAAGAACACATGGAGAAGAGAACTGGAGACAGATATGAAGAACACATGGAGAAGAGAACTGGAGACAGACATGAAGAACACATGGAGAAGAGAACTGGTGACAGACGTGAAAAAACACATGGAGAAGAGAACTGGTGACAGACGTGAAGAACACACGAAGAGAACTGGTGACAGACATGAAGAACTCATGAAGAAGAGAACTGGAGACAGATATGAAGAACACATGGAGAAGAGAACTGGTGACAGACGTGAAAAACACATGGAGAAGAGAACTGGTGACAAACGTGAAGAACACATGGAGAAGAGAACTGGTGACAGACGTGAAGAACACATGGAGAAAAGAACTGGTGACAAACGTGAAGAACACATGGAGAAGTGAACTGGAGACAGTCATTAAGAACACATGGAGAAGAGAACTGGTGACAGACATGAAGAACGCATGGAGAAGAGAACTGGAGACAGATATTAAGAACACACGGAGAAGAGAACTGGTAACAAATGTGAAGAACACATGGAGAAGAGAACTGGAGACAGACATGAAGAACACATGGAGAAGAGAACTGGTGACAGACATGAAGAACACATGGAGAAGAGAACTGGTAACAGACATGAAGAACACACGGAGCAGAGAACTGGTGACAAACGTGAAGAACACATGGAGAAGAGAACTGGAGAACGACATGAAGAACACATGGAGAAGAGAACTGGAGACAGACATGAAGAACACATGGAGAAGAGAACTGGAGACAGACGTGAAGAACACACGGAGAAGAGAACTGGTGACTAACGTGAAGAACACATAAAGAAGAGAACTGGAGACAGACATGAAGAACACATGGAGAAGAGAACTGGTGACAGACATGAAGAACACATGGAGAAGAGAACTGGAGACAGATATGAAGAACACATGGAGAAGAGAACTGGAGACAGACATGAAGACGGAGAAGAGAACAGACATGAAGAACACACGGAGAAGAGAACTGGTGACAGATATGAAGAACACACGGAGAAGAGAACTGGTGACAGACATGAAGAACACACGGAGAAGAGAACTGGAGACAGATATGAAGAACACATGGAGAAGAGAACTGGTGACAGACATGAAGAACACATGGAGAAGAGAACTGGAGACAGACATGAAGAACACACGGAGAAGAGAACTGGTGACAAACGTGAAGAACACATGGAGAAGAGAACTGGAGACAGACATGAAGAACACATGGAGAAGAGAACTGGTGACAGACATGAAGAACACATGGAGAAGAGAACTGGTGACAGACATGAAGAACACACGGAGAAGAGAACTGGTGACAAACGTGAAGAACACATGGAGAAGAGAACTGGAGACAGACATGAAGAATACATGAAGAACACATGGAGAAGAAGAGAACTGGTGACGTGAAGAACTGGTGACAAACGTGAAGAACACATGGAGAAGAGAACTGGAGACAGATATGAAGAACACACGGAGAAGAGAACTGGTGACAGACATGAAGAACACATGGAGAAGAGAACTGGAGACAGACATGAAGAACACACGGAGAAGAGAACTGGTGACAAACGTGAAGAACACATGGAGAAGAGAACTGGAGACAGACATGAAGAACACATGGAGAAGAGAACTGGTGACAGACATGAAGAACACACGGAGAAGAGAACTGGTGACAAACGTGAAGAACACATGGAGAAGAGAACTGGTGACAGACGTGAAGAACACATGGAGAAGAGAACTGGTGACAAACGTGAAGAACACATGGAGAAGAGAACTGGAGACAGATATGAAGAACACATGGAGAAGAGAACTGAAGACAGACGTGAGGAACACACGGAGAAGAGAACTGGCGACAAACGTGAGGAACACATAAAGAAGAGAACTGGAGACAGAACATGAAGAGAACACATGGAGAAAGAGAACTGGAACTGGAGACAGATATGAAGAACACACGGAGAAGAGAACTGGTGACAGACGTGAAGAACACATGGAGAAGAGAACTGGAGACAGACATGAAGAACACATGGAGAAGAGAACTGGAGACAGACGTGAAGAACACATGGAGAAGAGAACTGGAGACAGACATGAAGAACACATGGAGAAGAGAACTGGTGACAGACGTGAAGAACACATGGAGAAGAGAACTGGAGACAGACATGAAGAACACATGGAGAAGAGAACTGGAGACAGATATGAAGAACACATGGAGAAGAGAACTGGAGACAGATATGAAGAACACATGGAGAAGAGAACTGGAGACAGACATGAAGAACACACGGAGAAGAGAACTGGTGACAGACGTGAAAAACACATGGAGAAGAGAACTGGTGACAGACGTGAAGAACACACGAAGAGAACTGGTGACAGACATGAAGAACTCATGAAGAAGAGAACTGGTGACAAACGTGAAGAACACATGGAGAAGAGAACTGGAGAACGACATGAAGAACACATGGAGAAGAGAACTGGAGACAGACATGAAGAACACATGGAGAAGAGAACTGGAGACAGATATGAAGAACACATGGAGAAGAGAACTGGTGACAAACGTGAAGAACACATGGAGAAGAGAACATATGACAGACGTGAAGAACACATGGAGAAAAGAACTGGTGACAAACGTGAAGAACACATGGAGAAGTGAACTGGAGACAGACATTAAGAACACATGGAGAAGAGAACTGGTGACAGACATGAAGAACGCATGGAGAAGAGAACTGGAGACAGATATGAAGAACACACGGAGAAGAGAACTGGCGACAAACGTGAAGAACACATGGAGAAGAGAACTGGAGACAGACATGAAGAACACATGGAGAAGAGAACTGGTGACAGACGTGAAGAACACATGGAGAAGAGAACTGGTAACAGACATGAAGAACACACGGAGCAGAGAACTGGTGACAAACGTGAAGAACACATGGAGAAGAGAACTGGAGAACGACATGAAGAACACATGGAGAAGAGAACTGGAGACAGACATGAAGAACACATGGAGAAGAGAACTGGAGACAGACGTGAAGAACACACGGAGAAGAGAACTGGTGACTAACGTGAAGAACACATGGAGAAGAGAACTGGAGACAGATATGAAGAACACATGGAGAAGAGAACTGGAGACAGACATGAAGAACACATGGAGAAGAGAACTGGTGACAGACGTGAAAAACACATGGAGAAGAGAACTGGTGACAGACGTGAAGAACACACGAAGAGAACTGGTGACAGACATGAAGAACTCATGAAGAAGAGAACTGGAGACAGATATGAAGAACACATGGAGAAGAGAACTGGTGACAGACGTGAAAAACACATGGAGAAGAGAACTGGTGATAAACGTGAAGAACACATGGAGAAGAGAACTGGTGACAGACGTGAAGAACACATGGAGAAAAGAACTGGTGACAAACGTGAAGAACACATGGAGAAGTGAACTGGAGACAGTCATTAAGAACACATGGAGAAGAGAACTGGTGACAGACATGAAGAACGCATGGAGAAGAGAACTGGAGACAGATATTAAGAACACACGGAGAAGAGAACTGGTAACAAATGTGAAGAACACATGGAGAAGAGAACTGGAGACAGACATGAAGAACACATGGAGAAGAGAACTGGTGACAGACATGAAGAACACATGGAGAAGAGAACTGGTAACAGACATGAAGAACACACGGAGCAGAGAACTGGTGACAAACGTGAAGAACACATGGAGAAGAGAACTGGAGAACGACATGAAGAACACATGGAGAAGAGAACTGGAGACAGACATGAAGAACACATGGAGAAGAGAACTGGAGACAGACGTGAAGAACACACGGAGAAGAGAACTGGTGACTAACGTGAAGAACACATAAAGAAGAGAACTGGAGACAGACATCAAGATCACATGGAGAAGAGAACTGGTGACAGACATGAAGAACACATGGAGAAGAGAACTGGAGACAGATATGAAGAACACATGGAGAAGAGAACTGGAGACAGACATGAAGAACACACGGAGATGAGAACTGGTGACAGACATGAAAAACACACGGAGAAGAGAACTGGTGACAGATATGAAGAAAACACGGAGAAGAGAACTGGTGACAGACATGAAGAACACACGGAGAACAGAACTGGAGACAGATATGAAGAACACATGGAGAAAAGAACTGGGGACAGACATGAAGAACACATGGAGAAGAGAACTGGAGACAGACATGAAGAACACACGGAGAAGAGAACTGGTGACAAACGTGAAGAACACATGGAGAAGAGAACTGAAGACAGACAAGAAGAACACATGGAGAAGAGAACTGGTGACAGACATGAAGAACACATGGAGAAGAGAACTGGTAACAGACATGAAGAACACAGGGAGCACAGAACTGGTGACAAACGTGAAGAACACATGGAGAAGAGAACTGGAGAACGACATGAAAAACACATGGAGAAGAGTACTGGTGACAGATATGAAGATCACACGGAGAAGAGAACTTGTGACAAACGTGAAGAACACACGGAGAAGAGAACTGGAGACAAACGTGAAGAACACATGGAGAAAAGAACTTAGACAGATATGAAGAACACACGGAGAAGAGAACTGGTGACAGACATGAAGAACACATTCAGAAGAGAACTGGAGACAGATATGAAGAACACATGGAGAAGAGAACTGGTGACAAACGTGAAGAACACATGGAGAAGAGAACTTGAGACAGACATGAAGAACACATGGAGAAGAGAACTGGTGACAGACGTGAAAAAAACACGGAGAAGAGAACTGAGGACAAACGTGAAGAACACATGGAGAAGAGAACTGGTGACAGACGTGAAGAACACATGGAGAAAAGAACTGGTGACAAACGTGAAGAACACATTGAAGAAAGAGAAACTGGAGACAGACATGAAGAACACGTGGAGAAGAGAACTGGTGACAGACATGAAATGAAGAACACATAGAGAAAAAAACTGGTGAGAGACGTGAAAAACACATGGAGAAGAGAACTGGAAACAGATATGCAGAACACATGGAGAAGAGAACTGGTGACAGAAATGAAGAACACACGGAGAAGAGAACTGGTGACAGACGTGAAGAACACATGGAAAAGAGAACTGGAGACAGACATGAAGAACACATGGAGAAGAGAACTGGTGACAGACGTGAAGAACACATGGAGAAGAGAACTGGAGACAGACATGAAGAACACATGGAGAAGAGAACTGGTGACAGACGTGAAGAACACATGGAGAAGAGAACTGGAGACAGACATGAAGAACACATGGAAAATAGAACTGGTGACAGACGTGAAGAACACATGGAGAAGAGAACTGGTGACAGACGTGAAGAACACACGGAGAAGAGAACTGGAGACAGATATGAAGAACACGTGGAAAGGAGAACTGGTGACAGACATGAAGAACACACGGAGCACATGGAGAAGAGAACTGGAGACAGACATGAAGAACACGTGGAGAAGAGAACTGGAGACAGACATGAAGAACACACGGAGAAGAGAACTGGAGACAGAGAAGAGAACTGAAACATGAAGAACACACGGAGAAGAGAACTGGAGACAGACATGAAGAACACACGGAGAAGAGAACTGGAGACTGATATGAAGAACACATGGACGAGAGAACTGGTGACAGACATGAAGAACACACGGAGAAGAGAACTGGTGACAGACATGAAGAACACATGGAGAAGAGAACTGGAGACAGATATGAAGAACACATGGAGAAGAGAACTGGAGACAGATATGAAGAACACGTGGAAAATAGAACTGACAGACATTAAGAACACACGGAGAAGAGAACTGGAGACAGACATGAAGAACACACGGAGAAGAGAACTGGTGACAGACATGAAGAACACATGGAGAAGAGAACTGGAGACAGATATGAAGAACACATGGAGAAGAGAACTGGTGACTGACGTAAAGAACACATGGAGAAGAGAACTGGAGACATATACGAAGAACACATGAAGAAGAGAACTGGTGACAGACATGAAGAACACATGGAGAAGAGAACCT